>CABFOQ010041655.1:0-48318 GCA_900660455.1 Gephyroberyx darwinii
CACACGCGTGCACACACACACACACACACACACACACTCTTTCCAGGCCCACAGTGATCCCTTTGCCACAAATCGTCTATGGCCCCCACCAACAACGGCCCCTCAGCTGCTGTTTGGCTTTCCCCAGGTCATGTCTCATCAGTCGGTATAAGCCTCACCAGCCCTGGCCAGGCCACACAACTAGTCAACTGCTTCTGTTTACTCACCCTTTTGCCCTCTTTGCCTGGTTCCCCTGGCTGACCTGGCATCCCAGGCAATCCCTAGGGAAGAGGAGATGTATCACAGTGAATGAGGTGATAGATTCATGGGAATTTGGCAATACAGAAATAGTTTACAGCTTGCTGCTTGTAAAACTGATGCAGACAGATGTTTGTGCCACATGTTCTCAACAGACCAGTGGCTAACTAGTGGGCTTGTTTGCAGAGATGGCAAACACAGCAGCTACTCAAGTTAAATTTATTTGAAAAGATAGCAAGAATTATGTATAGCTGTAGTTTGCAGTCTCACTCCTGTGGAGTTTTTTTTAGCCGGAACAATGATTAAACTCTACCTCTTAAACTCTTAATAGTCAAACAGCAACTTTAGCTGATCAGTGCTTCATTCCATTAAGTGTTTTGATAATGACCTATTTGCAAGGTGTTCACACTGTTCGCTGAGTCATGACTTTGTTCTGAGGTTCTTGTGCAGGGATACCTTTATTGTACTTCAGCAATGCCTATACAGCAATAGGTGTATACATGAGGACATATTTTGTGTAAGACAGATGAAAATGATCTACTCTAGTTTAATTAAAGTGGTGTTTAATTGGTTACCTTCTCTCCTGTGTCACCAGGGGGACCCTGAGGGGGGCAAATGGAAATGTTCAAAATATTTACATGAATACTTACAAAAGTGCAAGAACAAGGTGTGATATTCTCAGTGAAAACAGTATAATTAAGTAAGTTAATTCAAGTACCTGTTCTCCCTTGAGACACTCTTTCTCAATCTTAAAAACAAAACAACAATTGAGGCAGAATGAAAACACAAATCTAAATTCACATACAGTTTACCAGACCAAGTCGGTCAGTTAAAACAGACTATACAATTGGTCATGAGGTTATTATCCTTGGCCCCGGTGACCCTATGAGTAGTTAGGGCATGGTTGTTACAACATTCAAGACACCCTGCTGTCCACTGTCAGGAAAGGGCAGACAGAGTCATCTATCCACTACGCCACAGAATGGACGCAAGGCCACGGGCAACCTCTCAGCTTTCAGATGCAAGCCAAATAATTGGTGTCCCCTTTCAATTGGCATCCAGAAGTCAAATGCTGTTGACTTTTCTTGGAAACAGCTGCCGAAATAGAAATTCATAACATATGTATTTAATGTGAGGCCTCGTGCAGTTAAAAAGAAAAGGAATCAGATATTTAACGAGGAGACTGACAGCCCTAAGATATTTGCAGCATTGTCTATAAAAAGGAGTGACAGATCTGACCTGTGACACCCTAAATAAAACATCCCTCAGTCTCCCGGTGGTGTTTTAGCTAATAAATCAATTCTTCATGTACAGTAGAACATCATTTGCCGGCTTGTAAGCAAATAATTTTAACCTTGGGTGACATGCAATACGATGCAAGTGCACCAGCAGTAAATCCGCACTTGTTTAGCAATTGCCTCCCCACACTCTATGCTTACTCACCGCAATGTTTACTAGCATGATAAGAGAACATTTGTGAAAGCGAAAAATCGTGTTCACTAGTCAGGGAAAGATGTCTGGCATTTTGCTTGTCCTTATAAATGTAACATTAGCATGAGTGAATGGTTAATGGATGGTGGCAGTGTTCCATGGGTAAGCACTTTGGTGACATGAAAGGGGCAGGCCAGAAGCAGTGGGACACAGTCTTTGTATCACTCCAGTGCTGATGAAAACTGGCAGGCTGATCCCCTCATGATGTGTAGATAATTAGCCAACCACCCGCAGTATACTTTTAATCTCCACTACTCGTCAACTCACTGCTTCAATGCAATGAGTGTTTATGTGTGTGTTTGTAGGCGCACACATGCACTATATGTGTTGAAAGAGCACGCAAGCGTCTATGTGTGAGTGTATCTGTTCATGCTGGCATGTGTACCTGCAGGTTGTATGTACGTGTGCACATGGGAATGTGTAGATTTTCTAGGTTATGTTCCCCTTGGATTTATGTTAACAGGATTACAGAAAATGCGACGAGTACAGTCAACCCAATTATAAGATCAGAATACATAAAGCATGGCGTGGTTCTTCCAGGGTTTCGGTAAATGGAAGAAGTCTACCGGGACATCCACCTGGAATTCCCAGTTTCACTTTGAGGGTGAGAGAAGGGAAACAGGAGGGGAGGAGAACTGGGAGATGGATGCTCAGCTGTCTTTTCTGAGTAACCTTGCAAATGTGTGTCTCACCCATGTAGGATATAGCCAGCTACTACCTGTCAACTTCACCCCCATCCTGGGACTTGGAGCTCCATTCCTCTCTGCCTGACTGCTCACCCCATTCTTTTAGGCCCAAGTGGTGCTGCCCATTGAGCCCTGTCTACCTGCACCTTGCTCGACCCATTCCCAGGTGATGGTAATGTGACACTGAGACTGCTCACCTGCGGGCCTCACTTTCCATCTGTATGAGCCAGATGTTTTCACACAGTATGTAGCACCTGCACAGCCAAAAGTCTGTGATATTTACAAAGCTCAATCCAAACATTTCAGATCGCGCCCACATGAGCACATCTCAACCTTTTTATTCTTTTTGAAGGTGCTTTCATATAGTGACAGTATGTAAATATAATGTGTTATCAATGAAATAGTGTATACTTACGGAGAGCCCTGGGGTACCAGGCAAACCCGCATTACCCTGTGAAGGAATAAGTTATTAATCAGTGAGAACTCCCAAAACTAAACATCTCAAACATACTGTATGCATTAGAGATTAGCTGATGCTAAATCCACACAATAGATTTTAGGCAATTTCAACAATTAGCCCAAAGGTCATCATGTGTATTATCAACGCTGAAGGTCACAAAAAAGATTCATCATGCATTACAATAACATTTCAATAAATGTGCTGTGTGCACCCTCCAACTCATAAAGCATAGCAGACTGATATTTATGTCATGAAATGAAGCCTGTCTGATGACTTCCACTCTGTCAGGCAACAGGCAGGTGGGCTGATGCTATTAAATGTGACAGGCCTTAAAATAAACACAGCCGTACAATATCATGTAAAAGCTTTGCAGTATTAACAATGGACAGGTATGATAACATTGTTTGGTGACTGTGACATACAGGCAGTCATGAAAAGTCATATAAGGAAAGAAGCAGGTGTCTTCTGACACCAGCATAACTGAGTTCAAACAATGATCTCACATGCTTTTTATTGCTTTACTTGTCTTTTCTGATAAAACACTTGAGAATGCACTGAAATAGGGGAAACATCTGGAAACAATATTGGACAGTGCTACATGTGTTTGCCAAAAAACTCGTTTAGTGCTTTATTATGCACTAAACGAGTTGAGAATCACTGGACTTTACAATTGGATACCCTGTTATCTAATGTGGATGAAAGAAAAGAGAGACGGTTGTAGTTCATATTCATTTTGTTGTCTAAATGAATGTCACAGCTAAAATATGCCTGCTATGGGATATTCAGGGACTCATTACTTTATGCCTCCAAATCTGCCTCCCTCTGTCAGTTTCAATACAAACAAACGTTCTCTCCACTCCCACCCCCACCTCCCATCCGGAAAATAGGATGAAATACCCTGTGATTCTCTGTTGTCTTCACAGAAACACACAGACCTCATTATAACTTCAAGGCTGGCAGACAGTGCATTGCACCTACAATTATGCAGTGAGTTCTACCAAAAGACAACAACAAAAAAAGCCCAATAAGGGAGGGAAAATAAAAGAGAATAGGAGATATGGCAACTAATTACAGGAAAACATTTCATCTCATACATAGCAAATAATCCCACTGTGGGATGAAACGAAAAGAAAACTTAAAAAAGACCAATATTTTCTGCAATGCAATAAGAGTTCATCTAATTCATTTCAGTGAACAGACTATAAAAGGGCCGCAGATAAGAACAAGGTTTTGGATCAAACTCCTTTGAAGCACGCTTTTCAGAATGTCTTAAATCCCAGGCTTATCAAACCAGTCATTGCCTGAAAGACATAACTACGTAAATTGTGGATTCTGAATTCTAACAAATTTTAATCTTTGGTATAGAGTGTCAGAACCAGAATGTGTTAGCATGCAATCCCCATTCTTGCTCTAGGCTTTAATCATAAAAAAAAAAATGTTTAGAGAGGCCGCAAGCAAGGTAACAGGATTTTGTTGGGTGTGTCCATTACAAATAACAACCATCCCAATGCATATACAAATACTCTGCAAATAATAACTGGACCATTTTCTCTCTCCTAGGATGGAAATTATATGTGACTGTACTGTGATACCCACTGGATAAGGTCTTGCCGGTGGCTTAAAAGCTAGAAGAAGATAGCCGTCTTATTAAGTTGACCATGTTTGGAGTAGCAATCAGAGCAGCACTTCAAACAGATGGGCAAAACAGGTTATTGAGTCTGAGATTACAGCTCATGCAAGTCAAGCAGATTCCCTGAAGTGAAGTATCTATTTTCATTAAAAATGAAAAGTATTATAGAGTAACCTTGTGCACCCCACGGTATGTTAGGCAGTGTCACTCACTTTGTCTCCTTTGGGGCCAAGGGGACCAATAGGCCCTGGGTCACCTTTCAAACCCTGGGAACAAAAATTATACAACACATGACCTACTGAAGTCTCTTCAATCGGAATGATAGTGAATTTGTAAATTGCTGAAATAATATAATTCCCCAGTGTGTAATGTCAGTATGTTGTTGCTGGACAAGTACCCCTGTAGAGTATATATATCATGCAGGTGTCAGATTCTCATACTTGTCACTAACAGTCTATGTGGATAGAATAGATAGCGTCAATTGCCAGACACTATAAATCACGCCATGATATTCTGTTGGAGAAAGATACACAATCAGCTGATGACAGTGTGTCTACCCCCACTCCCACGCCTCTCTTTTTTTCCTCATCCCACTTAGTTTCAGCAAGGACTGTGATTGTCATTGCCTTTGAGCCCGAAGCGGAGGACTTGGGGGTGGGATTGAACTGTGCAAGCTTGGGGCAAAGTCAAGCCTCTCGGTGGTGAAATGTGAAATAGGGGGGACAGCTGAGATAAAGACTGGAGATAAATGACTACACCAGTGATAGCTGATGAATGAGGCTTGACACATATTGACAGGCTAAATTTGCAGCAAGGCTTGTCGGGTGTGACACATTTGGGCCAGCAGCAACAATTCTTTGAAATAGGTTAGGGGGGGAACAGGAAAGGTGGGGAAGTGTGGATGGTCCGTAAAATGGCTCAGAAATACAATAATTTGTCACGGTTAAATATAGAGTTAAAAAGGCTATTAATAGTGAATTATATCTGCAGAAGATGATTACCTGCCTTTATCACATTAAGACTGGCTCCACCAGAGGCAAGACTAATTTGTTGCCTCTTCTCTGCAAGCCCCCTTTGACACATTACCATTCAGAAAACACAGTGGCCATGACAATGCTGCTGTAGAACAAGTATGCCCCTATACTAATGCAGTGAATATAGTTCAGTCGCAGTGCTATATGTGACAGATTCTACCCCATTATGTGGACCCTTTTCCTCACACTGTCGATAGGGCCGCTGACTCATAGCTGCACATGTGACAGACCAAATCTTTATTTACATCGACAGTCTTGCCACTTTGCTGGTGCAATCTGACACATGGGGTCTCAGAAGCATATTTCCTTCTGAATTATTGCCAGTGCAGTGCCAGAAATGAAGCATCAGGGCATCAGAAGCAGCAGAAAACAGTGTTCATCTGATAACAAGGACACAAACAACACCAAGTCCTGACTATTACGGAGGCATATTGCATTAATCTTGAAAAATACATTTTATTACAAGTAAAGGTTTTCTTGTAATAATGAGATCTTTTCTCATTATTATAAGAAAAGGATCTTATCTTTTCTTTTCATAATGTGAATATTTTCTAGTTTGTATGTGTTGGCTTCTGAATCGGAGCTATGTATTTACGAGTTTAGGGAAAATTTAAGGGGAAACCGAAATCCATTTCTATCCATCAACAACTACTGACATAGGTATACTCACCAGAATCTAATCAGTGTTGTCAGCCCATGAATTTATAATTATTTGGGCCACTGATACAACAATAGAGTTGATGAGTGCATAATAATCCAGATTTTCAGATGTCCAGAAGAGCATGAAACCTCCCCCCTTTTGATCCAAAAGTTGTAGTTGTAGTTTCCCTGGCCAAAAGACATTTAACTCTTGAAATGCCAGTGTCCATATGCTCACAGCACCATTTTTGGCCACTGGTTTGAGATAGAAAACCTTATCGGGCCAGGAAGCAATACTTTCTAGCAGTGCTTGAGTCTCCCTGTACAGGATTTGTGTCACGTTCGTGGTCCAAAATGATTTAGCCCTTGGTATGATATCACAAACTTGCAACCAAGGGCACAACAGATTGGCATTATTTCAACATGACATAGTAATGGAAATTTTTCACATATTGGACTACTGGTTCTGCCAAAATCCCTTTGGGTCAGCCTAGTAATAATTTTTTTGGAAAATATCAGTGGCCTGAAATAATTTAACCCATATAATTCTGGAGTATAAACACCAAAAAGATTATGGTGACTTAATAATTGATAATCGATAAACCAGAAACCAACTCCAGCCGTGTGATCCTTGTGCCACAATTATGGGAAAAGATCTTGCTATTCAAAGAAAACCTGGTGATATTGTTTGCAGATGAACGCAATACGCTTCTGTAGACTATTAGTCTATTATTAGTCTACTATTAATTTGTTTTTGAATAAATTCCATTGCCACTCACTTGGCATAATTCAGTGGGCAAAAGCAAGAAAATATTGTTTGCATTGTAAGACCTAATTTGTAATTGCAGTATGGTCCTCCTTGTTGAAACAATCTTGCTCTACTGCTGGCTTTGTTTACATTGTGATTTATTGGATTGGAGACATTTTTCACTTAAATGTTATTTTCTATCTACAGCTAAAACTTAAATGATTTATTCTTGATAAAACACTTGCAAAAGCAGATATTGGCCATGCATAAAGTAACAAAACAACAAACCTATGAAGCTTATGGGGATAATTGTGAATGCTATGATTTCTAAATACACTTTTTCACTAACATCTATCTTCCAACAGTGCCTAAGAAGTCAGTGCATAAGGCACCATTGACAGCAACTTTCATATTTCCACAAAAGTTTGGGTTTTATTCATCATGGCAAAGTACCTCAGATGTAGCTGTTACATTTTATACTCTCTTTAACAAAAACTTCAAGGGCATAAACTAAATTGAAAACATACAGAAATTACTGCATTCTCTATAGTCCAAAACCATTAAAGGCATAAGAGACTATCAAATTTTATAAGGCAACACAAAACACAGGCGATAGAGGGTTTTAGTTAATTATGAAATTTAATGTTGAATTTTGAAAAGAGTTTCAGATTAAGTAATGCTACAATAAAATATGAGGTTTGTAATGTATATGCGATTTCTATCATTTTTATTATGCCACTATGACATTGGCTCTGACTTTAACTGTATCTGCTTTGACAAACACTAAAGCTCTGGCTATGGCTTCTGCAGTTCGGCAATGTGTACTCATAACTATCTAGGATTACTGCATATAAAAGCTGGTGCTTTGGAAATGTTCAGTGTATATGTTTGGTATTCCGTATAGGGGCACCAACTTTTCTTTGTCAAAAAGCACTTTCCTTCAGCACGACTGAACAGAGGAAATATAAACAGAGAGGCCAAGTAAGAGAAACTACATCATCTTTTTTTTTCTACCAACATTCTTTTATCTGATCATTTTGAGATATTTTTCTCACGAGGAGAACATGACTAACTTTGTTTATTTGCTGTATTGCATTAGCTTACCATTACCTGGTCTTATCAAGACCTCACATGATAGAAAAAAAGATTTCAACTCTTTCAGTTTTCTCATATACAGAGTTTGAAGAGACTACATCCAGTGAATAGATTGCCAAGTGAAATGATACAGTACGTTAAAAATAATAGACTTTCCCAACCACCGAAGTATAATAATATAAATGTTTACATCAGTTGGAGTGTAGAACTGTCAGAAAGCAATATATCATAATTGGAGCACTATGGGGAGTTTATGTTGGCAGCTGATAAATTAAGTGTCAATGTGGCTGTAAATATTTAATAATTTAATAGTAGCGAAATGGTTAAACTACTTATCATTAAACTAGCTAGAGATCAGATATAATCAGATATATATGATAATCTTAAGACTATTAGATCACTTAGATGTAATTGACTTCCATTCTAATCACAATTGTAGGGATGTAAAGGATGAGAATGAAACTAAATGTGGGGTAGAAAGAAAGTGTCAAATCCCTTCTTGGTTATAACATAAGCATTTCTAATACATTTCTAAATGCATTTCCAAGGGGCAAATGCATCTATTTTCTGTCAATTATTAGTATGTTATTTAGAAACTATAAAGACCACAGAAAAAATTAACTGCAAAAGATAGCTCAACAAACTGACCAACAGATAGTTGTCGTTTAACAATCCAAGCAGCAGAATGGAACTGAATGAATGAAAGTTAAAGACTACAGCAATTACAGCCATTATAAAGGCAATTGGAATTCCTTAATGTGTACATAAAATCTAAATGGATGAATGTAGTTGTTCCTAAACTAGGTTTTGGTGAGTTATCGGGCGTGCAAGTCGATCTGTAAAATGTCATGGAAATTGCTTTTTAAACAGCTGAGATATCGATATCTAAACTTCCCCATTTCCAATGTTTGCTGCTTTTAACTGACCAAGACTAAATTATTCTATTATGATGTATGCTGATGATCTTCAAGAAGGTCCTCCTTCTCAAGTCGGAAGCATCTAATGACCCCTTTAGGGACGAAGTGATTTTTTCTCTTTTTGTACCGTCCTACCTTCCAGCATAGCCTAGTTAAGATGCTGCACTTCTGCCTCCTGCTAATGGACTCAGCCTCAGCCCATAGGTCCTATACGGTGCATAGTGACATGGAGGGAGATGCAGACAAGGGGGCTGGATGTATTGTTAGGTTCTGTTGCGAGCTGTGGGCTTTGTTGCATTTACGGGATGGGGCAGGCGAGGGAGAGTGGCTGGGAATAGGCTGGTGCTGGCTGTGCGTCTGTCGCTCCTGCAGCACGAGGTCAGGACGCTGTGGGGAGCTGTGTACACTTGCCTGCTAATTACACACACCACTGTGTCTCGTCACTCCTATAGTGGTGGGGCCACAAGACAATCTGGCAACTGCCCAGCACAAGGCAACTAAAGCAAGCAAATAAACACGGCCAGAAAAGGAGGGATGTACAAATGCAGCCTAATTATGTTTACTTATGCCTTTTACTAACCAGAGCAGCTGCTGGTCAATGCCCTTGTCTGACAAGAGGTAAAATAAATGCAAGGTTGAAGTTGCAGCTATAGTACACCATTTAATCACCACAAATCAGGTTTTGCCAATAGGGGAGAGGCTAATTCAAAATGAGAGTGTAGACTAAGCATTTAGAAAATTCTGGTGGGAAAATTTTGAGATACTGAATGGCAGGTCTTTAAAGCTCCGTGGAACAGGATCTCCAAGTAACATAGATATCTTGAGTGCCGGTCTACAAATGCCAGGGAGGTTACAGCGGGAAATGCCTTTTGTGACTTTCCATTTGCTCAGCGATACACCACCATATACAGTGTGGTATAAGACTGATTACATTGACAGAGTGTTGGAAAATATGTCTTTATCACTCTGTACGAATTTATAAAATTAACCTAAACAGCGGGGCATTGCTGGAGTATATCAATATAGGCTGTCACAGCTCTTCTTGTGCAGAACATATCTTATTCTTTCAGTGCAGCCAGACTCCTTTTTTCTATGACACTTTACTCTAAAGCTGAACATCATGTAACCACATGTGTAACTTGGATTACCTTCGAGATAACATGGTGTACACTCTTACTCTCCCATAGGACTTAAATCTGCAAAATGATACCAGCTCACATGGTCATACCTAGAATTCTGCCTTCTCAGGTGTCTACTCAAGCCTTAAATAACGTACTAGCTTTAAAAAGGGACTATGAGCTAATAGCAGGAAAGGGAGAGGTCAGATTAAAAAAAAAGTCCCGTAGTCACATTAAATAAATAGGCCAACCGAAATCAGCATCCAAATATATTTACGCAACATAACAACCTTCACGTTGTTTACAATCAAAGATAGCAACCTGCATCTTTTCCTGGTGTTCCATCTATACCACGCTCTCCAGATACTCCCTTTTCACCCTATGAGGAAATACAAGGAGCGTTATGACAAGATACGCCTTTAAAAAAAAGTGTTTTGATGGAGAATTGAGAGACAATATTTAATAAACTGACTAAGCGTTTTCCCAGAATTGAAACACCTGAGTTTAAATGGAACTGAACCACTTGCTGACTGACATATTCATATCTCAGGACATCATAAAAAAACCCAGCAAAACAATACCATCACATTGCTGGCTTAAAAGATCATGCACACATAACATTAATGTAAATCAAATGCAGGGGTTACAGTAGGTCAAGGAGTCAAATAAAACAGCAGTGATTTATGAACATCTCGTCACTGTTTGATCTATGCTGTAATTTATAGACAGAGGGATTGTGTTGCTTTTCTTGTTTTCATACAGCATGATGGGTCTTTGAACAATTAAATGTATTGTATCAATTGAAAAGGGGAATATTTAACAATGTAGTGACATTGTTGAATAATGGGGATGAACATTTTCAGTATTTTTTTTTATCACTAACTGAATACTGACATCAATTTCAGACTCTTATTTTTAGAACGCTCAACCAAGTCTACAAAAACATACAATTTCAACAGTGCATTTTTAGAGTAAACAATAACTGATGTTGATAACTTTGGAATGAGATTAGTGCCAGCAGAGAGTATTTGTATGAGACTTGAATTAAACCTGAATTTGTTATACTCATATTGAACTGTTGATTTAAAATAATTTATTTAATTTAATTTTTGGAAATTAAAAACTTACACAATCTGAAATTGAATGCATTGGTTAAATTCATTCATTCAATTGCATTGAATGTGATTATTCTTGAATTAAACTTTCAACTATAATTTAAATTCAGTTTTCCCAATTCAGATTAAGCTTTCTGAGACACAGCCAGGGATTCAGGAGAAGCAAACCAGCAAAGGTTCAATCCAACAGCCGTCGGAGAGAGTATTGGTACTACCACTATTGGTTTTCACTAGCTATTGTTGAAGTTTTCTGCAATTTTGGTCAATAACTTGTGTAACAATTGTTGTGCAAAGATTACTAACTAAGATTAGTAAGAGAGCATATGTCCAGAATTGGCTACAGTACGATGACTGCAGCTTTGCTTGTCTGCTTCAAATTGAATTTGAATTGAGAAAACTTCATATCATGGCAGGGAAACATGCCTTCCATCCATTGCATGCTGGGATAGGCTCCAGCTCCCTGTGACCCTGAATAGGAATAAGTGGGTAAAGAAAATGAATGAATGAATGAATGAATGCATGAATGAATGAATGAATGAATGAATGAATGAATGAAAGTTAAATTCAATAATAATCATATTCAATTTCAAGCCACTCCATTTAATCTCATATTGTTCCTTACAAATTACATTTTTGAATTATTTCATTCAACAAATTCATTTTTATTCAACAGCTCAATATGAGACACAAGGGAGGAGCTATGCTGTGTTTGGGAAGCACTGTGCTCATCAGACCTCCTTGGATTAGACAAGTATGTGGTGCAAATCAGCATCAGCCATACCAGTTTGTCACCAAATGCTTTGGGAGTCAACACATTGCTCGCCAGGGGGGTCTGAAAAGTCAAAAGTCTAGTGACAAAGTTGCCAAGTTGGCAGCACTGATCAGAGCGCTTCCCATACACAGCATAGCCCCTCCTTTCACCAAGAGCAGAGGAAAGCAAGAGGGCTACATTTTCCAACAATAGGGAACAATATTAATGTGCTGACTCCCAAAGCATTTGGCAACAAATTGATATGGCTGATGCTGATTTTCACTACATGCTGGTCTAATGCAAAGAGACGATGATCACGTTTCCCATACACAGCGTAGCCCCCCTTCTTGGCTAAGAGTCGGGAGCTGTAGCAAAGATATTGATATGTAAATAAGCATATGACGTCAACTGGCGACTTCTAGTGACTTTTTGAGCAGGCAGTACCTACTTTCCTTTCAAAAGAATTGGCAACACTGCCTCAGTCTCTCCGTAGCAAAAACACAGGTTTCTAGCTTACTGGACAGCCGCTGTCCAGTCAACTGCAGCCTGGGAGAGCCAATGGGAGAAGAGAGAGGACCCATTGATAAGCTCTCTCCCTCTTTCCTTTCGATCAGCGTAGCAGCATGAATAAATGAACCTCAATACAGCAAGTGATCAGAGCAAAAATACTTAGACACATGTACACACACATTCTTCCATTCTGCTTTGTCATTGTATTGCCACAAATTTGTCAATCTTTTATATGGATTTAGTTGGACTCCAGTTAGTTGGTCCATTTGGGTGGTCTTCCTCTCTTTCAAATTTCTGCTTTGCATGTAAATACATTTAATTAAACTTCATCTGGCGACTTCCAGTAACTTTTTGAGCAGCCAATTTTCTACTTTCCTTAGAAGAGAGTTGGCAGTGCTGCTTATGGGAAGAGAGATCCATGCTTGAGCTGACTGCTCTGCCACATGTACACGCACCATATTTTAACATTGCCTCTTCATCTTCTGATTCTGTACAGCTCCATGGCACGATGGTAGCGATGACATATAGACCTTATTAATTATCGATTCATTGGAGAGTGATCTCAGCTCTCTGGCTTCCTAGTTCATCAGTTGCCTTCATCTCTTCAATGAAGACTACAGTACCGTTACGCTACTTGGATTGCTAGTAACCTTTGGCATAAGAACCATTAACATGAACATATGAACATAGCTTATAGCATATTACATACATAAGCACTGCTTATACAACAATGTGATTTGAAAAGCCAGAGTATATGTTGTCTTATGATCATCAACAAACATAGCAATATATATCGCTATATACATCACTTAGTCGCATCACCCCATGCAAACTAATATATGAAGAACCCAGAAGTTTGTTCTCCCAATGTGTGAGATCATTGAAACTCATTTGCACAAAAAGAGAAATCAAAGATGTTAAGATTTATAGTTTCAATTATTCAACTTTACTTCCTTTTATGATTTAGATACTACTTAATAAAAGACAGTGTTGATTTGTACTAAATTATTTTTTACCACACCGTGACAAACTTTCATAGCACCCAAGTAAAGAGGAGTGAAACCTCTCACATCCACTTCTCTTGTTTTTTTGTTTTTTTCAACTAGTAGAATCTAATTTGGATTCTCTGTCCTCTTGCCCTTTTTTGTTGGAAAGGTGTTAAGTAACACAGTCTGTACTCTGAGTACCTCTTAAAGGACGGTGCATGTTTCTTTGGCAGTATCAATAATTTGAATGTGAAGAAATGAGATGGCTTGACGTTTATCTCATAGACAGCATGTTTGGCTCATCATCTCTAGGTTAGCTCCTCCTCCTTGCCTGTGAATCACCATCAGGCCGTAGTTCAGGTCCATAACCCCTGCTAGCGAGGGAGGCAGAATTCTCTGGCAGCTATTCATGATGAAAGAGGTTCCATTATTAAGCCACTTTAAACTGACCATCTGCCCAGCCACCATCTAGTGGAGTCATACCGTTATGGACAAGCAAACACGTAACAGCAGAAAATTCCCTTTGGTTCAACTAATACTTTAGATGAAGGCATGCTAACATGCTCTTGGTTAAAATAAAGCAATTGAAACATTTTTTCTTCACTAACAGGACGATTCTGTTTGAATCTATATTATTACCTTTAGTTGAAAACAAAATCAAATCACCTCTAGCACTGCTACCAGAAGAATAGAAACACCGTGGTTTGCAGCCTATATACTTAGTTTCATCACTGAATGCAAAATTCTAGAGCGTGAAATATTGTTCAATATGAAATGGAATTGAAATGGCTGAAGGTAATACAATGACTAATATAATGGGTTTATCAGTATGCCAAGCCAATGCTACATATCAATTAAATTCACTGCAGAAGGACGTTGCAGCCGAAAACATAGATCCACTAGAAAAATCTGCCTCACTCCGACCCCCAGGGCATCACACAGATGAACAGAAAATGAATTGCCGATAAGAATTGATTCTCTGACGAAACCAGATCTGGCTGATGTGCTACGTATGGAATATATGTCTTCTGGAGATAGTAGTACTTACCCTCTCCCCATCGATCCCCTTTTGCCCTTCTGATCCAAGTTCCCCCTGGAATGACAAGATTGAAAGTTAAAAGGCAAAGAAAAGAGCCTTGAAAAGTTCACACGTTAAATGTTTTTCACTTTTACACAAGTGTACCATACAGTATAAAACAATTCAGCCCAGCTCTGAATACACCTTTCCTCTCGGGCATCACCACTGGAATGAATCCACCTAACCAGCATAAAATATCCATCAGGTAGCACGGAGGGTGAATGAGACATGGGGTAGTTAGGTAGTAGATACATTAGGTAGTTACTGATATACTCTAATGTGCAATTTTTATTTCTTGCCATAAATTAAATATAAAATCTATTTGTTGAATTGAATTGTGCTAAAGGTGTAATGAGGAAGGGATCCAGAACTCAGGGTTATGGTGCAATGAAGTTCCCTCTTGTTACCTAACTCCACACTCCTTTGAATTGAGTTTATCAAGGAACAATGTGCTTGAACCAGAGTGATACCAATGCAGAAACGTTTGGGAACCAAATACCAAAGTCCCAGTGCTATTTTTTTCTTTGTGAGTCTCACTCTTTCATTTTAACCTCAGCACTGTACTATAGCATTCAAAAGATTATATGTAGTCAAGGAATAAGCTCTTATTTCCACAAATATATCACCTTAGGGACTTATTTCCACAAATATCATAATGATCACCGATTCCTCACAAGCTACCCATCCCCTGCTTTCCACACACTCTGCCAGAAATGTGTGAGATATCTTGGAACTTGTTGGCTCAGTTATTAGAGTGTTGCAGTAGTGTAAGCTATACAGTTTCATGACCTCAGCAGGCCAATAAAGCTCAAGCAACCTGACATATAATAGAGTGAAAGGCCTACCGTTTCATTCGTCTTATGATATTGACAGCTGCAGGGAAATGGTGGTACTTAGTATATGGCTACCAAAACAGCCTGAATAATTCATTGAAACAGATTGTGAAAAAACACACCTGAACTATTTCTCCCTATTATTAGACATATCACTCTCTTACCTTTTGTCCAAGAGAACCATCTTGGCCAGAAATACCTCGATCCCCCTACAGAGACATAAAATGATGAGTGTAAGCACATTCATGAACAAACACACACACAGACAAAGGTACAACACACATACTATGGTTTGTACAATAAACAAGTTCCTGGAGACATCTCTGCCTCTGGAACGCCAAAAGAATTATTGACATGAGAAAATGAATTCAGATGTAAAATACTGCAATGGGAGGACATGGTACACTAGCATCAATCTCAATACTAATTCTGTTCCTCTTGATATAGACCTTTCATGTGCAGTGTTGTGTAACAAAACAGCTTCAGCTGGCTCCTGAATCTCATCTCGGAAAGCAAAAATGGATAGAGCTGCACCATTAAGTGTTTTTCCATATTCCATGTATCAAGTTGCATGGGCAAATATGTCACCACACAGTCAGCTTAACATCTTCTATGGATACATGTCCAGGATTAACCCATCTTCCACATCCAGGAATGAAATTGTTTATTGGTTTAATATAAATTGTAAATGATCTGCCATTGATCACCTGAGAGGGAATGAAATATCTGGTCTGCAACACTTTTTGTCTTCATCTTCAGAGCTATGGAATCAGTCCTAGATCCAGTTCATCAACAGGATGTTCTCATTTAAATACATAGCTATTTTAACAGAAATGAAAAACGTCTCCATGCCTCGGGTCAGTCAGGGTGTTGAACTCCATCTACAGCTCTAAGAGTAAACAGAGCAGTAGGGAATTTTGATGGTGATGCTTTCCAGTCGTCTGAGTGGCTGTCAAGTAGCCTGATACATGGCTAGTTGATAGGGCATTTTGTTGTTTTCGAAGAGGTGCAAGAGCAGAGATATGATTTCAACTATGAGTAGCCTACCTTCTGTCCTGGGTTTCCTCTGTCTCCCTGGGAAGGAAACGACACACAGAACAGTTAGTGAAAGGTCTCTCGTTCACACATTAGTGAAGGGCTTTATGAAGGCTTGTCATTTCAGCAGCCATCTTGCTCCCCCAGCTGTTCTGCAGTTCTTTCTGACACAGTGGCCCAGCAGCTGCAGAGTTGGATAATATTTCCCAACAATTGGAAGGCTACACATTGGAGATAAAAGAAATCTTTTTGAGCTTGTTTGTATGAGGGGATAACCTTTAAAAGACAGGACAGGACGGGACGGGACAGGACAGGACAGGACAGGACAGGACAGGACAGGACAGGACAGGACAGGAAAGGAAATGAAAGGAAGGGGAAAAAAGGAAAGGAAAGGAAAGGGATTGCCCAGTGTTGATGAGATGAGAAAGCAGACGATAGTACATAGCCGTGCCACAAATTAAGCTAATAGAGCACTTGCTGCAAACTAATAGTCTAATTAAACACAATGCCTATTCATGGCCACATCCTTCTTCCTTTTCAGTACAAACCTTGTTTGTAAAAGCTTAATCTGGCTCCTTTCTGTCAGAAGAACAAGAAAATGTGTCCTTTTGTAAATATCACAGCATTTGATCTATATAAAACACACATTATTCTTCCAAGGAGTGAATAATTGCTCCCCCAGTGACTGGATAATGAGCATGAGATAAGATGTAGTGCTATCCATGTGCCCTCCAATTAGATTGCAGATCGATCCATTTGTTGAAGACCATAGTGCTATGAATTCACAGCTGCTGTAGTCAGCTGTGAAAATGACGAAAGCTCAGAAAGCACTATAGTGCATAACACTGATCTCAAAAAAAGCTTGTCATATTCCTGTTTTAGCTTCAATTGAAGGATTAAATGTTCCTACGGGTTGAAAAGATTCTACCACCGTTGGGCTCATGAAAGGCCTTCAAAACCTATTGGATAAATTCCAAATTGCATGGTGACTGTTTTTCTTAGTTCTTGAAAAGGTGACATTTGAGGGATGTTTTTTTACTGTACAGCAACAAGATGAGAATATATATTTCACAGCACTGACATCAATTGAGTCTTGCCTCAATTTGAATATTCTATTCAACCATCTATACAAAACCCTTTTTGAGAGAAGCTAATCATAATGTACCACTATAGAATGTAATAGGAACAATAGAAAGTTTTGACAGCTAATCCAAATTCAATGTCAGTGAGATAATTAACCATCCTGAATGAAATTCATGGAATTGTTCACTTTGGAGGTACAATGGGTGCAAATTGAATTAGAGGCAACTAATTGAAAACACAAGCCATAAGGGCGGGAGACAGTTGTAATAGGTGCAAAACAAATTGAGGGTATTGTAAAAGGGAAAGTTTTAATTTCACCATTATGCCTCTGTGTTTTTTCTTTTGCATGTACATGCAGGAGCTGTAAATCTAATACTAGGGTTTATGGCCAAGGCTGTAGAAAATGGATTTCCTTTCAAGTACGCTGCATTCTTATAACCCACTACTTATCTGTTTAATTTCCTAAGGGACTCTGGATTAATCATAGCAGTTTAATCCCTTTGCAGTGAATTAGAATCCTCCATCCAACTCTCACTGTAATGCGGGACAGTACTTTCTGTTGGGGTAACATAGCCACAGTAATCCCCACACACTTTCCCAAGAAGCTTTCTGTGTAGGTCATGATGATTGGCCTGAAGTTCTCATTATGAGTGTGTTTAAATGCTCTAAATTGCATGGATGCCTTTGATTAATCTCTACAAAGTCAAGCTAAATTGCTAATATTAAGAAAAGTATATTGAGTCCTTCTCTGACAAATTTTCTAATCTTATACAGAAAAAGAATCACGTTGGTAATTGAAAGTCTCATGAGCATACCTTATTAATAAAACTTGCTTTACTCCATTTAATGTAATGTGATGTAAATGTAAAAGAGTAGCAATAGCGTCAGTCAAAGTCCCTTGAGAGTTTAGGGAACTATGTGACTTCAGGATTTACCAGACATATTCATGGACGTATTCATGTGGAACCAGGTCTGAATGAAGGAAAAGGAATTAGTATTCATGGTTGTCTTAGAGCATGGCATATGTTTGATATACTATACAGATGGCTTACAATCAACTGCTCTTCTACTGCTTATCTTCTGAGAAGCAGTGGCACATGAACATCTGCAAAATCCCACAAGACATTAAAAACATTTTCACTTAATGGTCATTGTCATTTTATTGTCAAAAATAAATGTCGTCAAGTGTGGGCTGTTCTAGGTGATGATTCTGCTCCAATTAGATGTCAAAATTTTATAAAAGTTTTTATACTGTCAATGGATGGTGTACTGCAAATATCGCCCACATTTTCACTGTGACATCATGTCTTGTGTAGCTATGGTTATTTTATTATGTTAACAAATATATTGTAACCTAATAGTATTTCAAAACATTATGGCTGTCCTAATTGTTGGAGTGGCACTAATGCTGTTGTGCCTATGAAAAGTATTGATTAATCTAATTAATTAATCAAATGAGTCCCTCTCTAGGATTTATTAAATCAGGGAATGCTAATTTCACTTTAGATTGCACATGGTACTTGAGAAGCCATGTCTTAACCTCTTATAATGTGGTCTTCTATACTGTTGTGCTCTGCGTAATGCATTGCATTGCATTTTATGTATGGTAATAGAGAACGGACAGGGGGATTAAGAAGAAGAGGGCAGGGAAATGAAGTGGATGATGAACCTCTCCATGTCAGAGGTTGGAGGGACAGGAGCAAGGAGGAATTCAGAACAACTATGTTTGGACAATAATCAAAAATCAATCTAATTCTTATTTTTCAGGAAAAAAGAGCCTATAAAACAACATAAACAAAACATCTATGGACCTGACCTGACAAATATATAAGGGCATGTAGAGACAGCTGACTGCTTTTGTTCTAATGTGATATCAAGCATGCTATTTAACATGTGTATGTCACTGCAAAAAAATACTTTTCCCTTGCAGGTAGAGCTGGGTCTAAATATTTGTTTAATTTCATTTGTCCATTTCAAATGTTGGAGTTGAGTAACCTACAATACAAATTTGGAGAAAATTGGTATTTAAAACTTTGCTAGGAGATTTACTGAGAAGTGACACACATTCTAATTGTCACGCAAAATATTTTCAAGTTAATTGTTGCCTACACAGCAACATGAATAAATGTCTTATCTCAGAAAACAGTTGCAAACGAACATTATTTATATCCTTTTTCTTCCTCCCTTCCTCCTTCCTACTTCCAATGCAATGTGTCACTTGCAAACTAAACAGTGTCTTAGCGAGCTCCTGCAGCCACTAAAAATGGAGTTTCAACACACTTTTTTTTTTTTTTTTTAACAGTGACAGCTGGAGATTTAGCTTGGGGTGTGCAGTCGTAGATCACCTTTTTCCCTCAACTTCATTGATTCAATGTTCAAGCCTGTAATAGGATTTGATGTGTATTCTGTTGTTCAGTAAGTAAACAAATTGTGCCAAGTATTGATTTGTTGAAGACCTGAAATTAGATTTCAGGTGTTAGTAGTATGAGCCACTGACTCACAGCACAAGACATGACCTGCTGAAATAATGGAATAGAAAAAAATAACAGAATGGCCTTGATAAACTCGATCACTCGATAAAGCATGTTCAAATCACTGCAGAGTGTTAAATTGAGTATTATAACATAATAAGAGCACAGTAGGGTACCCTACCAATGCACTTTATTTAGATTGATAGAGCAGTACATTGAGAACATGCTTCTGTTGCACACTGGTGATCTTTCCAGTTAAAGGATATCTCTTTAGAGGTAGTGGAGGCTCCTTGGGGGTGCGCTTGGGCTTCAGTTCAACACTTAGTGGAGGATTATATCACTATTTCAAAAGAATTAAGACACCAAGAGGTTGTCACAGTGCTTGTATTGTACATGACCCCTTTTGTGAAGTGTAACATTGTCTGATGCATTCTTAACCACTGACTACAGTCATATCAATTAGGAGCAAGTAATTAATCACTGCCACCACCACAACCTCCACCACAAATACACACACACATTATACCTTGAGAGCTGATCCCTGCTAGGTCAATTAGGAATCATTAGAGAGCAATTATAACACATTTGGCAATCTGATTAGTACAGTCTGGTGCTGTACGCACACAGTTTTATGTTATAGTATCTGTTCCTAACTATATTTACTCCCCCTCATTGAAAGTAACTTCAAGCTGGCTTCACATGAGGGACATTAACTATACAGTTTCTCACTTCCCAATTGCAAAATAACTATAAAGACAACTACAAGGATAAATATAAATCTGTGGAAGATCAATCTATCGCTTCACAGTACACACTTGCACATTTTAAAGGGTGTTGTTGTGGAAATCACAATTGTTTTCCAAACCTTTCAGTGATTATACAAATTCACATGGTATAAAAAAAACTGTGCTTTTCATTTGGCACACTCACATTTTATACTATAGCTAAATTTGTCATGTTCATACTTATAATCTGAAACAGCAACCCTAAAATGCCAAATAAGAAAGACTCACAAGGCACAGTTGACCTTATCATAGAGAAACCTAAAAGTTTCTGAAGCCCAAATAAATAATGCAGACTTATTAGACTTGCTTTGTGCTGTTTATAAGATTAATGAAAAGCTGGGAAGCTAGCTCAGTCTGAATTTCTAAATTAGGGTATTTATGGTCCTGGTGGAAACAGCATCAGACACAATGCCATTTTTTTTACATTAAGAACAAACTCATTATGTGGACTGTTACAGAAATAGCCAAATTCCCAATGCCAGTGCTTGGCCCTCCCGGTACAATGATTGAATGCTCATATACATGCAACTGTTGCTCCTTCCAGGAATTCCAGAGTGGTTTTCCAACACGAAAAGTCGAACAGCAGCCCTGAAAATCTTAATCCCAGGGCCACATCATGGTAATTAGGACACTGACCCCAAAAGCCATCTGGTCTTATCAGGCATACTACCACCTGTTCATCCCGATGAATTCCATTCATAGCCGGGCATGTTCTCCCTCAATGAGGCTTCCCTGGGAATATTTAGCTGTAGAATACCACTGTATCCATTCAGCTGGGTAGCAACAATTATTTTTTCATTTCTTACCTAGGTCAGACTGCTTAAAGGGGGATTCATACCCCAGTAGATGTGATTTGTCTGGGGGGAAAGAACACTTATCTTCCTTCAAGGCATTTTGATGGTTCATTTTTCTGTTGTGATGTGCACAAAATATCTGTTAACTTGCCTGTCTACCTCCAACAAACGTGACACCCATTGTTTTCAGTGACTAGGCACTTTACCATCATTCACATGTATTTGAGCCTGTCCATTCATGTGTCAGGGAGTAAGGATCTCTCTAGTCTTGAACAACAGCCATTTCTCTGGTGACTGGATAAATGTGTTATTTCCCAATTCACACATTTTCATATGACAAAGAAAATAGCATTGTAGTGACTCTGGAGGACCCACTACCTACTGGGATATCCCTGTTGGCAAAGCAGTAGTGTCATTGTTTGGGGAGCATGAGACCCCGCCGGATGCCACAATATGAACAATTGGCGAAAGAGAGATGTGTTCCTTTTCCTCTAACAAATTACATGACTTTATGGCAAGGTATGAATTTGTCCAAAGACTACTTGCTCTTTTCAAAGAAAACAAAGAAAGGAGACTACTGCTCACTTCCCACATTCAGATTTGGCTTGGTGGCCTAGGGATTTGGAACTTTTTTTTTTTTTATCCCTCTGAGTATGGAAACCTCTAATGTAAATTCTGGACTGTTAAACGTTTTACCAATTTTAGTGTAGAGTGCAGATAATATTCATGAACTTAGCCTGGTTACAGTCCTGCATCTATAACCGTCTCTAAAGCCCCACATATTTGTGCTTCAGTAAATACTAAGACAAAATGAGTGCACATATCTAAATAAAAAGTAAATGTTGTCCATACCGTGTCTCCTTTATCCCCCTTTTGTCCGGGCAGTCCAGTCACACCTGGAAGACCAGAATCTCCCTGTATGGAATCAAATAGTTAAATAATTAGCTGAATGTTCAATCGCGCTTTCTTCTTCAACAAAAAATATTTATTACCATATTATTTATTATTATCCAGGCATATTGTGCAGAATCTTGCACTGCTGACAGTGTCTTCACAACCAGGGTTTCCACACTATGATACGTTTAATCCTCAGGAATGTATGTAATCCAATACATCCCATTATATTCATATGATGGTTATTCAATAGAACGTCCTAATGGCACACTGGACCAATGTACTACTGGTCACTCACTACACTTCCCTTTCCAGATGTACCTATACTGTGCACCACATTGCTCAAACACATAGTTTGAGAATATATAATGTTGAATGTACAGTTATGCATGATATGCATGTGATATGCATTGCCAACAGTCCACTGTCTGTCTTTCAATGTCAATTTGCACTATATGTGAGGTCCTGTTGCCCCTACCATGTGTTTTTATGTACTGTGAAACACTTGATTTGTCAATATTTCTTTCTAGTGTCCCAAAGATAAGGTCCTGCACATTTATTACACTTGGCGGTTGGATTTCGATTCTGACTCTTGGCTCTCCCAATAAAAAAAGCACAAGTGTGTGAACTATTCTGTTGGTCTGGGTTTGTCTAGCTGCCACGGCTCTGTGGTCTTCAAGATCCAAAGTAAGATTGGGCCACTGGAAGAGAAAAACCTCAATCATGCAAGATCTTTTTTTTTTTTTTTTTTTTTTACAAATTAAGTCTGTTCCTTCTTGAGCGGTATCTAACTGATGAAAGGAAGTAAAAGTTGGAAAAACCTAAACTACATCTCATGTGCAAATAGACCTCTTCAGGGGACGAACTTCTGGTTTCATCACCTCTTAGTTTCCATGGACTTCTGCCCTACAATGATGTATGGCACTATATATATATATTGTCATACTCTGACCTTTTATAATAAAGGACATTGCTGTACAAACAGTGCTTCTATCTATGTATGTAATATATATGCTATGCTGTATGGTATGCTATAAGCTATGTTTGCTAACAGTTCAGTTGTTAATGTTACCTATCAAGCCAAGTAGCGTAACATTGCGTTATCCCCCATAGAGGAGATGAAGTCAGCTGATCAACTAGGGAGCCACAGAGATGAGATTGCATTCAATAAACTGCTAATGAATTACATCTATTTCCACAAATGTGCCATGGGACTGAACAGAAACTGTACTTGTTCTCTTGTCACACAATGACAGCATAAATTAAAAGTTAATACTCAGAAAATACCATATATTTTCACAAATATAATACCCTTTAGTTTTTCTGAATAAGATATTGTGCATTACATGAGAAGTGAGGTGTTTTTACATGAAAAAGATTTTAATATCAGTCAAGCATTGCCCCTAATTATTGCAGTAATTTACACTAAGAGATACAGAAGACCAGTGAGGAAAGGAAAGGAAAGGAAAACCTGTTCTCAACTAAGCAATTACAGAGAACAGCTTCCTGAACCATGCCTATTCTAATATTTCAAATTGATTTTTACTGATGGAAATGCCTTTTATTGATTGTATGGTGACAAAAGGCCATTCTAATCTGTAGCTACATATGTAAGTTTTACCATTTCCCCCACCTCAGCATGTAAACTAGAACCATAAGATATTTGGTTTGGCTGTGGTACTGTTGGAGACTATGTGAAATTGTGAAATTATTTTGCTCATAATATGAGGGTAGAAGAGAAAAAAAAACACATAAAGGGCTGGACATAAGGGGCTGTACCATCTGCTCTCTTCAGAAAGGGCTGCTCAATGCTTTCAGAGATAGATAGAACTATAGATTACGCCTATACTGCCTTTGAATGGCTTCCAAGGAAAGTCATTTCTGGCAAAAATGTACTTTAATTGGCTCTTAAGTGCCTTTGCAGGATTGGTTACATTTAAGGTAAATCAGTGCTGGTTCAATTACAAGACACTGTACACTTAATCAATTAGGGCCCCTTATTGGGTGGAATTGATTGTACCTTTTCAGCTGAACAGTGACATCTGTCAACTGACTGCAAAGATGGCTGAGACAGCATCCGGGGAAGCTGGGCTGTAACCAGGGGGGGGGGAGTCCCATCAAATGTCTTCTTGGCCTCACACTGGATAAATACAGCGATTTCATCATTTAGATACCTTCCTATGTCATATTTGCTAAATGGTAAAAGAAACCAGTTGTAATGCAACATACATGACCCAGGGTACACAAGGTGTTGGGTGCTATATATTTATGTCATATTGAGATGAAAATACATTGCAGTGCAGTTAGAAAACTATACTCAGTGGGCTTGTAGTAACCTTATACTGACATGACAGCATGCTTACGAGATATATAATTGTGATGGGTCAAAGGTCATTTGGGATCATTGTAACATTTCCGTTCATTGATTAAATTGTCCTAGTGGTGCATATGTACACTCTGCTTGATTTATCAGTGTCCTTCAACCTTTACCAGTCGCTACCATTTATAATTTTATTAACAATAAAGGGTAGTCGTTAATACTGTGGTGAAACATGAGAACGTTTTACCTTGGGCACCAGTAGCTCACAGCAGTTTTCCATCTCAGCCATATAGGGATCACAGTAGATTAGAATTTGTTGAAGTTCAATCTGTAGAAAAGAACTGTCGTTAAAGGACCATCCTCATCTCATCATGCTCCCCTGTTAACTGACATAAAGGTATCAGGTTGTGCTTACCTTTCTGATCCCATTGCCTTTAATATAATTCAAAACCAAAATAAAAAGTCCATCTACATTGTCATCAAGAGTCATTAGATTCTGCATGAGTTGTAACCACTTCAGAGCAAAACTTTTACCTTACTCACAAATTAAGTGGAGTTAACACTTGTGAGCTGTTAAAGCTAATTGGGATCACCTTCTACTCATATGCATTGCTTAAGCAAATCACTGAACATGAGCAGTAACGTGCATGTCATGTCATGTTTTAGATGCCCTTTGGAGGTACGGGGGGCTATAAGCTAAGTATATTTCAATACAAAATGTCTGCTGCAGGAAGACAGAAAGTTAATAGCAACAGGAGATGGGAAAAAAAACTACTAGAAAACTGGTACTATTCTTTGAGAACATTGTATGGATTCAGCTGAAAGCACAACAAATAACAATACTGCTGCATGCTGTGTAGTAAAAACAAAGCTGTCTTGACAAAGCCTCTGACATACATCTACAGGCCGTCCATCCTCCACCCGTGTGGTGATGAGAGTACGTCCACTGGGCTCAATGCTGTCCTTCTCATCAGTCAGCCTCCTTTCTATTAGCTTACAGTCCATGTAGATGGAGACTATGGTGCTCTGTACAGAAATGCTCAGCTTGTGCCACTGGCGATCAAACAGGGCATGGAGGTCATGGCTCTTAAATGTGTAGTGGAGACTGTTCTTTAGCAGACCGTGGGAAGAAAACTCCACCACCCTCTTGGTACCATCAACAACAACAGACACCTAAAGGAGGAAGAGGAATTTGACGAAAGGGTTTTCATCACCAACACAGATAACATCAATCAGTTTTTTGCCTTTACATACTGGAACTATAATATGACATTAAAACATACACCCACCTGAGTGCCTCCTGATTGGTCGAATATTTGCCAAAGAAACCAGCGGTCTTTTTTTGTAGTTTTTCTTAGCCGGAAGATGGTAACAAGAGAGTATTCACTTGAAAGCCCATTCGGAAATATTACTCTAGAAAACATCAAGTCACACGGTCAGAGAATATCAGAGACTTAGTTATTGAATCTATCATGAAAAATGCAGCTTGAAAAAACAACCACAAGTGTAAAAATATTAGCTTTTCTAAAGTTCCAAAAGTAAGCTTTCTCAACAATGCAGTATTATACAGAAGGCATTTTAATGCTTTCAGTGGGCGAACAGTAAACAAGCCAATCAACTTTAATGAATCAATAAAGTATTTCATCATCCTCCTGCTGCACAATGATGTTCACATAAATAAACCTGACAAACATGATTCCATTTAACTTGATTAATTTGGTACTGCCTTCCTTGTCATTCACAAAATGAAAAATGTATAGTAATTGATTCAATGTCCTATATTTATAGACTGTGTTATAGATTCCTAGTGCATATAGCTATAGGTTTATGTGCATGACCCAGTTGCTAAATTCATCTGCAAAGTTAAATTGCAATGTTGTGTTCATAGCTGATAAAATCCAGCAATAGGAAAGTACATAACGATTGTAGGGAAAATATGATCATATTTCAAGTCATACACACTTCACTTTATTCAGTAACTCATCTGTTACCCCTCACCCCCTGCCTAAGTTTATTCCTTGTGGAAAACAAAACATTTTACCCTTCAAAATGTGCTTAATTTGCTTGATCTCCAGATCTAGATGAGAATATATTAAATCTCTAACAGTCAAAAGTGAAAGAGAATAAATATAATAAATCAAGGTCAGCAAAAATAATAATAATGCACTGATAAGGTCATTCAGAAGGCAGAGCACAGCCTGGGGAAAGGAGGGCGAGGCAGAGTTCCTTCAGACAGGTTGGAAATTAGTTTTCTCCCCAATAGATCATCTCCTATTCTCTCAGAGCTTGATAACCCCTACACTGTGTGTCCCTCGAATTCTTTGAGACTGGTGTAAACGGTACATGACTAAAATGATAAATACACCAAGTTAAAGCTCCCAAAAAAATCATATGCTTCTGTGAGAAGGCGAGAACTGGGAAGGCTATTTGTTGCCCAAGGGCTAAAGGACTATTTCAGTTGCAATTCAATAGGAAAAGTAGCGAGGCTATTTATAAAAATGAGCATTCATGAAATAAATTCAACATAGAATATTTCCCTGCTGCCCATGCATATAACTGCTGCTAGGGAATTTATAACACAAACATTATGATAAGAGGCAGGAAATATGTAGGGAAAATGTAAAAGATAAATTTCCTAAGGGCTGATGCAGTACATTGTAACTTATGGAGCATAGTAAATTGGAATGGATATAATAAAATCGAGATACTTTGCAGAATACTGTGCAATGCAATGATCTGCCAGGGCCCTGGAGTTCACACCACAGCTCACAGAGCTCCAAACTAAGTCTGCTCTTATTTCAAAACACAGTCTGTCTACAGTGTGGCACACTGATCTCTGGACGCCCAAGGGGTTAAAGTTCTTGACCTTATGTTGACTGCCATCTGTGGCTCAACCCCAGTGCTTAGAACACTGTTTTTCTCTTTTGCCATAGAAAAAAACAAAACACTCCTCGGGATGCTTTAGCAAGTGATCATGAATGAGGGGCTAGGTGGATGACATTCTGAGACCTGGGTCTGGCTTCATTTTCCCTGTTACCAAGCTGCATCCCCTAGCTTGCCAGCAACATGATACTATGATATCTATGGCATTATTAATGATAAATTTAGTAAATATGTAACCTTTATTAGCTTTTTGCATTTTATTACCTTTTTTCTATTCTTCCGACTCTGCTTCCACAGAAGATCATTCTAATGCCTGAAATGTAACCACTTCCTGTTGAATGTACTTCATTTATCCTGCAAAAAACAAAACCCTTTGAAATAGCTTAGCAATTGAGTTTTGATGATTTATTCTTTTATTGAGTTTTTTGCTCCCACAACAATATGGGCTTTTTTTAGTTGTACAACAAATATTTGTGTCATGGCTGACAATCTAGTAATAACACACAAGAGGGGATTCTTCACTGAGATAATGGATGTGACAGTGTGCCCGGTATCAAGCCCCATCACCAAATTACCCATAATCATAGTAAAGAACAGCCTCTGGAGTATTATACCTTTTAGACAATGGTTACCAATGCATGTGTACTGTTTGAAAAGAGTCCATCAAAATAGTGTCCATCCATCAGATTAAAAATACAGGGGAAACAAGAAAGATCACTGACTAACTCTCTGTGTAACACAAGCGCTAGTATTGCAGCTATTTCCATTTTTCATGAAGCATGATTAACCATCTTTTCTGGGAACTATCACCACTGTCGGAGCACATCTTCGGCCAAGCATATTGCTTGGCTGAAACTACCTGTTATACAATCAGTGACAATGGTTTGACAGAATGACAAAGCAGCACTACCGGTCTGGCAGAGAAACTCCCGGAACCAGCTTTAGCCTCCTGGTTTGCAAGAAACCCTATCCAGGAGGATTTTAGAAAAGTGAGTCCATGATATCAGATTTCTGTACTGTACTGTAGATCATCATGAAACACCTATAGTCATCAAAACTAAAATGTCAGCCTACTATTGCTTTGATAGCATAGTTGGCTCACATCCTCGTTACTGACACTCAAAGTGGGCTCAATTGCAGAAGCTGTGTTAGTTAATAAGTTACTTGCTGGGAAGGACTGTAGCTTCCTCTCAGCCTGAGTCCCCTTTCCTGTTTAAAAGTGGAAATTCTCTCCTTGCCAGCATGACAGACGACCGTGCTACTGATCAAGCCAAATCAAATGCATGCCCATGATTTGGATGAACGATAGTATTTCTAAGAAACTTTAGCCAACTTATCTAACTCAGTTATGTGTGTGTGTGTGTGTGTGTGTGTGTGTGTGTGTGTGTGTGTGTGTGTGTGTGTGTGTGTGTGTGTGTGTGTGTGTGTTATAATACACATAATTTTGTGGACCTTAAGAAAATCTTAAGGTCTACCATCTACCATGGATTGTTTTGGGATCTACATAGATTCAGTGTGCTATAGGATTTGAATGTTAGAACTACAACTAGAGACGAGGAGAAATAAACATGTTCAGGTCACCAACATAAAACCAGAATCCTGTGATCTGGGGCACAGGCACTTTTTTCCTACCTTCTCATCCTCCACTGGGATGTAACCATGAACATCATTGTATCCAGATGGCCGTTGTTTGTAAGACAGCTGATTAGGAAACTATCCATGGCATCCTTTTCTATAAATAATGGTCTTTAAGTGTGCAGCTCTCCTGCTGCTGAACACACAGGGGCTTACTGCTACTGTGGAGGCTGCTCAGGAGGAACTTTGCTGTGGCTACAGCAAAGACAATAGAAAGAGAAAGAAAGAGAGAGTGAGAGGGCGTGAAAGCAAAAGGTAGAGCAAGGCATTTCACACGACAGGTGGAACAATCGCCAACTTCAATCAGCAGTAGGACCGCCATACATTAAAATAAGCAGGAAGAATGACAAAGCCTATGCTCCCAAAGACTGCTGAAAAGAAACCAGTGGCAGAAGAGACATCAGTGGGCGCTCCAGTGAAGGAACCAGCTCAAGATGAAGCCAAGGAATCTAAGACAGCAGAACCCCAACCTCCTGCAGAGGAGGCCAGTTGTGAACCAGCAGCAGCCCCTGCAGAAGCAGCTCCCACTGGGGAAGATGGAGCTGAGAATGGGGCACCACCAGCTGAGAATGGGGCACCACCAGCAGAGGGTGTCCCTCTGGCAGAAGCAGGAGCTGAACCCCCAGCAGAGGGGACCCCTGTGGAGCCCGCTCCTGCTTCTGAACCTGAGCCAGAGCTGCAACCTGTTGGCAGTAGGCTTTATTCATTTTAAGATCTAGGATTAACACATAGGATTGGCATGGTTTAAAATAGAAATGAGCATGACTGAATTTTGTTTGGATGACATTAAGATATGATGGAAAGATTGGCTGAATTTTTCTTTGTACTATATAATTTTTCACTCTTTTATCCAAATTGTTTGTCATTTTTTTCAGTGGTGTATATGTTTCAGATGGTTAAGCATGATTTGGTATTCATTGCTTTGAGATTGCTGGTGGTCAGTCTTGTTGGATTATTAGAGGTTGTTGCATTGCTGAAACATGCTTTATATAGTAATTTATTAAAATTAGACTAAAAAAATATCCTTCTGTTGCTTTGAAAGAGAATCTGAAAGAGACGTTTGCTATGCACCTTTTGTCTGTACTACCCTGAGCTTCCCCTATAGACATTCCCTCCTGCTGTGACTATCTACACAAATGGAAACCCTTGGCCCCTGACAGGCGTTTACATCATTTGCTTGTATGGCTAACCTGTGACATGGAGTCATGGCCTTAGTGGGGCCAAGGCCACAACTGAAATCTAAGACCTTTGGATGGATAATGACTATAGAATTTAAGTCCTGTTTGTTGTTACATAGCTTTGTGATATAGTTTGCTATGTAACACTTATTAAGTTTTGAAATTCATGATTGATTTCTACCACTTATTTATCAATTAATTCTGCATTTATTCTTATAATATGCTCCAAAGGACAAACATATTCAATTTATGCCCTTCCCCTGTCTCTCCCTCAGCCCCTACTAGTGAGCCCATTGGACTGTGCATAGATGACATCAATGACACTTCCATCTCACTGAAGTGGAGGGCCCCTGAGAGGATGGGCTCAGCTGAACTTGACGGATATGGGGTTGAGTACTGCAAGGAGGGCAGTAAGTGCTGGTGCCACCTTACTACATGATTTTAATTGGGTTTTGAGCATATTTTATGCAGGGAAAATGTATGCCTAATGCAGAGGTGTAAAAGACTTAATAAATCTAAAACTCAAGCATTACATGTTAGCAAATAGAGCCACAGTAAGATGAATAAAAACATTTAAAAGCATTGATGGCTTTCTTGTAGTGCTTTCAGCCAATCAATTCAGATTACCAGGTTTGGGATAAACTAGCTCTCTGCTCTCTCTGCTTAAGGTCACATTACATAACAATGTAGCATTGTTGTTCAACCCAATTCAAATATTGTTAAAATAGTGTTACATGCCATTATATATATACAATATAACCAAGCATAACCAGCATGACCAAGTTTATTGCAATGGCAAAACATGAGTAAGCATCTGCATGTTGTAAAAGCCTAGGCTCTCAACATTAATCTGGAGCTTCTTCCTATCAATCTTTTTATAGTGGGCCATTATCTACTTTGCTGGCCTCAGGAGGACACTCTAGGCCATTAGCATAGTGATTGTATGATTATATTAACTTCCCTAGGGGCTGCCATAATCTAAGTGTCCTAAATGGATGCAGCTTTGCCTGGTACTTCAATCTGAATACCTGTATGTTGGCTTGGAGATTAAGTCAACAGATTCTTACTGTTATTGTTTCTGTTATTGGTCAAGAAAACCACAAATATATCAGCTCTACAAGATATTAGATATCTGTCAGTGAAACTGATATAAGTTCAGTTGAACTTTTAATTTCTATTCCATTGTAACATTTGATGTCAAATGGATATTGAATTTAACTGCTACTGCCCCAATGTTATGGCTACAGCGGATGAGTGGGTGCCAGCCTTTGAGGGTCTGACAGAGAGGACATCCGTCATCATCAGAGACCTTACCACTGGAGACAAGCTGCTGTTCCGTGTGCGGGCCTACAACATGGCAGGGCCTAGTGCCCCTGCCACCATGGCACAGGCTGTCACCATCAGGGAGATTATGCGTGAGCATTCATGGATTTATTTCTTTTCCACTGATTTATCTCAGGATCGTGGATGTAATCAATATTAATGTTCCATTTCTGGATTCAGTTCCATCAGTAAATGAAGTGAACCTGAGAGGAAACCTGTCTTCTGAGATTATGTAGTCTCATATAGCCAAACCTTTCTCCTCATTTCCCAATAATTACATATCTTTTCTGTGTGTGTGTGTGTGTGTGTGGGGTGTGTGTGTGTGTGTGTGTGTGTGTGTGTGTGTGTGTGTGTGTGTGTGCGTGTGCGCATGTGCTTTGTTTTTCTTGTTGGTTTTCATGCACAGAGCGCCCTAAAATTTGGGTCCCCAGAAATCTCCGCCAGACTCTGATCAAGAAAGTTGGAGAGACTGTCAATCTTGTGATTCCATTCCAGGTGCAGCATGCATGGTGCTGAATCAGCAGGCCAGCCAGAAAGCTTCCCAAAATCTGCACATTAAAACATCAATATGTTATACTTATTTCTGCATATGATGATGTGGAGAATAGTTTGAGAGAATAGTATCATTAGAAGCACTCCATTATGCCATATAACCCTGAGTGATAGAGAGTGGTACAGCTCAATAAGTACAGCATGGCACTAACACTGCCCTGGGTTTTAAATGAATTAATTATTTCTGATTAAGTTAGTTAACAAATTAAATTAGTTAAGTAATTGGAAGTGATTAACAAATTATTCATGAAATATAAATGAGCATTATGTAGGCTGCTATTAGTTACCAATATTTTTTCCTCCTGATGCAGGGTAAGCCCAGGCCCAAGGTTACCTGGAGTAAAGAGGGGGAACCACTAGACCCCGCATTCGCCAGTGTGAGGAACAGTGATACAGATACTATCCTCTTCATCCGCAACTCAGAGAGAAAACACTCTGGGAAGTATGAACTCAAGGTGCAGATTGAGAATGTGGAAGACACGGCAGTTGTCACTATACAGATTGTCGGTAAGGAGGATTAGATTTGGATAGCTGGGTGTGGGTGTTAAAGCCTTGGAATAAGTAATTCAGAGAATGGATAGCTACAAACTCCCTAGTAAGCTATGAGAGCAATCAATAATAATTTAATTGACAAATGAATTATGTCCTGTTCTGGTAACTGCAAAATCATTAAAACATTGCAAGTTTTTGATATAATAATTTCTTTAAGTTATCAACTTAGTAACACACAGCAGTTTTTGGAAATGGTTGTTTTATCAGGAATCACATTTCTCCTCTGTAGATCTGCCAGGGCCCCCTGATGGACTAAAGATCATGGATGTGTGGGGCTTCAATGTGGCACTAGAGTGGAAGCCCCCTAAGGACAATGGTAACTGTGAAATACTCGGTTACACCATTCAGAAAGCTGACAAGAAGACCATGGTGAGACTCAACACCCTTTGTCTCGGTGACAAAGCTTACATCTGTCTTTGTAGTACATTCAAATGAGGCAGAAAACAAGCAATTGATATTGGTCGCAGGCAAAATTATAAAGGCACAAGATCTTAAACCAACTAGCTATGATTTTTATCCAAATGACATCCAGAGGTCATCCCAGAGGGAGCCCATATGGTCTCCATCCCATAATAGCTCATCGTTTCACTGTGATTGGGCCATGCCAGGCCTTTTGTTTTACCTCTTGGTCTAACAACTGAACCACTGCTAAGCCAAGTTAGCTAACCTCCCCTTTATATGGACATAAATGAGCAATGTATGTACACTATGTGAGAGGAGGAATGCTACTTGGACACAGAGGGATATTTTAGCCTCCCCTGAGACGCATAGTGTAATCAGCCAGCACTGGGCAGAGTCTCCTTTGTGGGCCAGGAGAGATGCATTATGGGCCCATTTGCAAGAGCTCCAACTGCCACCATCCACCACCTCTTGCTGCCAGGGACCATGATGGCCAGGAATGTCCTAATCTTAGCCTCGTAGCCGTGACCTGACAAGGATTGTCTGTACTGTGACGCAGGGCCATTGTTCTTCTGGTCCGCACTGCTAATGGCATGCTAGTCATGGTTCACTGCAGTCGTTATTAGATTCAATTAATTTCTCTTACATCTCATTATAGCAAGCTTTGGGATGTTTGATTATCATATTGCTAACAACAATATATCTCTCTTGGATGTCAGAGATGCCTCTATTGCTAAATATAAAAGTGCTGGGGCCCCTGTGCTTTTATGGCACTAATTCATAAACTCATGTAACCTACTTTGAGTCTTCAGTTTCACTGGGTAGGTAAGGAGTATTTTTTTTAAATCAAATATGTTGCATCAGCTGTCCAGCTCAACAATTAATATCCTATTTGATGTTGGTGGCATTTAAAAGTATTAGCAAATTCCTTGATTTACTTCATGAAACCACTGGTAGTGCAAGACATATTGTAGATGCATGAACAAATCTGCTTGACATGAATCAAATTCAGAATCTGCGTATTGTAATGTCACCTCAAGTGCATGTCTTGCAGGATAGAAATCCCCATGCGTAACTCCAGGGTTGGAATTGGCGAAGTGGGATGCGTGTAAAAACCAGACTTGAGCATGTTAAATCAGCGCCAGAAACAGGCCCAGTGTGAATATGTGCACATACAATACATATTGTATAGAAAAATGTGGAAAAACTGAAACTGAAAAACAAATTGTGAAACACTGACATGATGTAATTCCTATCAAGGAGTGGTTCACGGTCTTCGAGCAGTACAGGCGAACCCACTGTGTGGCGTCTGACCTTATCATGGGGAATGAGTATGTCTTCCGTGTCTTTGCCATCAACCTAGTGGGCCTCAGCCCAGAGCCCTGCAACACAAAAGACAGTGCCTACATCCAGAAATCAGGTGGGCTCGGCTTGCACATATATTATTGAGCACAATACAGTTATTGTTATGACTTTATTTTCTATTCAAATATAAATCATATGCTAGATCCTGAGGAAAACATACTGAAATCTTACCAGTTGGAGATATTCTGAAGAATGTGCCCCAACAAAATAAAAAATGGGAATTATCTGTCCTCAGGTATTGTATACAAGCCACCAACCTACAAGGAACATGATTTCTCGGAGGCGCCCAAGTTCACACACCCTTTGGTGAACCGTTCTATCATAGCAGGATACAATGCCACACTCAGCTGCTCAGTCAGAGGCATTCCAAAGGTGAGTGGGAATTAAATGGAAAATACTACTTTTCAAAGAGATGATGATGATTGGTTGTGGTAGTGACAATCATCAATGAAAACAATATCTAATGATTATCACTGTTAAGATTGTGATCACCAGTAAAACTGTGCCCTAATTGTGCAATCATAATGAAATTGCATATTCTATGAAAATAAACATCACCTGAAATAATAAAATGTCCTACCCTTTTTAGCCCAAAGTGACCTGGTACAAAAACAAGATGGACATCTCAAATGAAGCCAAGTACCGCATGTTCAGTAAGCAAGGTATTCTGACGCTTGAGATCCGTAAGCCCTGCGCATTTGATGGGGGAGTGTATACCTGCAAAGCAGTCAACGCCAGTGGAGAAGACGCTGTAGAGTGTAAACTGGAGGTTCGCTGTAAGTATGGCACAGGGATAAGCACACAAATGCATGCTTCTTCTCTTGTGTGACCCACTTACTCCCCTCCTGCTCTGCTAACCTCCCATGCTAGAGTAAGAACCCTTAACCTCTAAAAATAACAGCAACTCAAGTTTTATTGTAAAAGGAAAGCCCCCATCAAATGATATATGAATGACTGAAAATGTCTGAATATTCCCCAGGTCATATTATGGAATTTATGTATGTGACATTCTAAAATCTATGATGGAAGAATTGTATCTTGCCCAAATATATTGCTTAAATTGATACATTCAGTAGTAGAGTAGTTCCTTAAAAATTATAATTTTTCTACTTTGATTTTACATTCCACCTCAGATTACATCTTCATACTGAGTAGAAACAAGAATATTAGAGCATGTCTTCATATGGTCAAACCAACAACCTTAACCCTGTTTGGATGTATTGCAGAATACAATACATTTGAAAGGTTTTGCATGGATCCTGAAGCTGTGATCCATCTACTCTAATGTGTGCCTCCTTCCCTCTGTAACCCCCACCCATTACAATGCTGTGTCCTGTCATGCTTCAACCCATTCCCAGAACCTGTGTAAACATGTTTACTCAGACTGGTCCCGAGGTAAGACCCAACCCCACCTCACTCCACCCTGTGCTTACATCCTAGAGCAAACAGAGCCATGGTTGAATTTGATAAATGATGGATTTGTCAAATCATCCACAGTTAGAACAAACTTTACCTAGACATTAACTGTTGAGTCGCTTCCTTGACCATCCCATTCTAAAAGGGGACCCATTTTAACTTTAGTGAACAAATAAACATTCATGGGAGAGTCTTTAGGTGACACCATGCATTTAATAGAAAATAATATTAAATGGATTAAATGAGAAAGGGTTAGATGTTCAAGGTAAGTGTCCACAATATGAGACACTGATGACTGTAATATTCAGTTTGTATGTGGTTGTGGACATACAAACTTGTGGACAATTTAAAAGTATGTAAAGAACAATATGGAACAACAATTCGGAAACGTCCACTTCAAACACTACTAGTGCTACTATATTTATGACACATATTCCTGGCTTGCAGCTCAAGTCATGAAAGAGGAAAAGAAGTAAGAGGTCAAAGATGCTGAGGATCGGACTGAAGAGAGGATCAATGATTTGTCCTCAGTGGGCATCCTCAGGGACGCTAGCACGTCGACTGTTTAGCCAAGAGAACATTCTTTAGCTTCCTTAACACATTGTCTTCAGCCCACATCCTTACTGTTTGTGCACCACTTGCTTTGTGAAATCATCTTGCATAAGTCCTCCATTCTGTTGTATGTGACTGAGGCTCATGCTTGATTTTGCTGATTTGTTGTGGAAGTTAGTATATGTATTATTTATGTAATGAATTTATGGTTGCAAAGCTTTGTCATCATTTCAATGACTAGAAAAATGAGAATGACTAGAAATTACTGGATAATATGTTTCTTTTGAGTGCCAAGTCAATAAAAAATAAATATAATTACTTCAGAAAACGCAAGTAATTGCATTCAATTCATTATTATTGTTATTATTATGCTATACTCAGTTGTCTAAGTCAGAGATGATATGAATGCACAAGTGGAGAGCAGCACTCCAGTACTTCCTTTAACGCTACCCACATGATTGCTTTGACATAAACAAAGCATACACAGCATGCCAACAACACAAAAAACATGCCACTGACATTCAGAAGCCACTTGGAATTGAAAAGAGTTATCGATGGCCTAGTATTATAGCCTAGTATTATTGTAACAAAGCCTAGCTAAAGTCAGAGGTGTAAGGTATGTGCTTAATGTGCACATCACAGAGGGATGTGTGGGAAGGGTTAGAATAGCTAGGATGGCAGGGAAGTGGAACACATGGTCTTTTTCATCTAGCGGGGGCTGTCAGAGGTAAAACTGTATTACCATTGTCACTCAGCAGCATTTCTTTGATGCCTATTTCCTGTGGTTGCCAAGTCCGGTGTATGACAGCAAGAGTTCCAATCAGCCTAGGCTGTAGCATTATGCCACAAAATCACTATAACATACAGTAATGAATGTCTTCAAGTGCCATGTTTTGAAATGAGGTGATCTAATTTGTGAAACATTTCACCAAAGTCCACAAATTACAAACAGAAAAGCTAGTTTGCAGAGTGTTCCTTACACCATACTGGTGGTGTTTCACTCATCAGCCAATTACAGCTGCACATGGGCAAAGGGAGCCAGTAGGGGCAACTAACACTAAAGGGAGGGGAATGGTAGGTGAAAGGAAACACCTCTGAATGGCGCTACGACCATTGAGACAGAAACAAATATCAAAGGCAATCTTACGCATATTGACAGGCTTGAAAAGACCTCTAGTCCTGTGATATCAGGCCTGAGTCTGCTGCCAAATAAATGGTGTGTGCATGTTTGAGTTTTTGACTTGAATTTTTCCAGAATGTCCCCCTGGAGATCAATAAAATATCCATCTTTTAATAGAAAATTATTTAAAAATTATTTTATTTTGTGATTTGTGTGTGAGATTCAAACAAAACACACCAATCTCTGAAAAAATGAAGTAAAACTGACATTTGAGATTATTTTTGAAATTTTATTCACTACATGGAAATTTATTCACATGGTTTGGAATAAACAAAGCATGAATCACATCCAAGACTAGTATGTTTTTGGAATAAATATTTGGAAATGTTTTTGAAGAATTTTTCTGTGAAAAACTACACATTAGATCTCTACTGCTCACAAAGTTAACATTACACCTCTTCAGTGGCTCTTAAAGGGATTTTGTTAAACAGAATGGCCTGTTTCGAAGTACTCAACAGTTAGGAATATGTATCGGGTTTACACTTGGCAAGCAGAGTGATCGTTGGTTGGATGGCTTCAATTGTTTTAAATATTTTATTGATCCCCATAGCAAATTTCTCTTCTTGCTAGGGATAGGGATTCCGTGTCTTGCTCAGTGGTACTTCAGCAGGGCAGATGCTGACACAGGGCTTGAACCCAGGTCTTCTGGTTGAAAGACAGTCTCTCTTACCATGAGGCAACCTTGCTGCCCCCCATAAATATTACTGCATATTTCTGTGGCCAATGGGGAACTTTGCCTGGACAAACAGACGGAGGGTAATAATTAATTATTTAATTTACACAGGAACTGGACTTTATTGTTACCACATTTTCCAATGAATTACATTTTCCATCTAGTGGTTAAATTCCTAGAAGCAGTCTATCCAGCACCTTAAAACCCATTAAGCTGCATTGAAAGGACCTTACATCAGCTTTGTTAGCAAGAACAGCGTGATATGAGAAACTATTGAAAATGGGGTAAATAATAAGTACATATATATGATGAAATATGAGGAAGACATTGATCATTGTGCTGTTTTAATCTTATGAAAACAAAGGTAAAAAATGTTTGTGTTCTTCCAATTTTTCTTTAAATTTACAATTTGAAGGATTATTTTTCTACTTTGAGAGTCAAACAACTAAATCTTACACGAAATCTAAAAATAAGATTTATATTTAGACTGAAATAAAGTGATATACGTTCAAATTCTGTATTACAACGCTATATCTATAGAAAAGATACACATACATACTCAAACGATAAAGAATTTCATAGTTTATAGTTTGGTTAAAAAAATATCACAGTATACAGTACATAAATTCCTCCCACAATTTGCATTTAACTAAAACAATGATGTACAACCAGATGTATCAACATAAAGCAAAGAATGCAAACAGAGCAATAATAATAGAAGAAAACAGACTTTCTTTTGCAAAGCACTGCCGGTAGCCACTACAGTTGAGGAGGTAGCTTCCTTGGTTAGCATCCCATTCTTGATTATTTGTTTTCTTTTAAAATAATTGACATACAAATACAGAAACTTACAACTACGCTACTGAAAGATTTATGGATTTTAACCAGATGGGACTTCAGGCATTTCAGATGATCAGTGGACATTTGGTTGGTGCTAGAAATTACACACCCAGTCAAAACATTGTATACAAAATCCATACAATGAAAATAGAAAATCTACCCAAAGAAAAAAACTAAATGTCAATATGATACCTTATGAGGACACAAGAATGTCTTGTTGATGGAAGAAAAGGTTTCCCTAAATTGCCTAAATTCCTGAGCACTCACATGATGTGCACTTGTGGATACATGCTCCAAGGGTGTATCCACCTCAATGTGTACAGTCACGCTCCAGCACACCAAACATCAGTTAGAGAGCAATTCCCTAACAGTCACACACACAATATCATTCAGGTCAGTTCTCAGGGTGAAAAGTGATCAACATTAATATGTATTACAATATTATCATGCCCCTCCCATGATACCCTATATATTAAAATTGGACTATACAGACCGAGTTGAAATTAAATTCTAAGTCACGCCCTGGCTAATGGATTGCAAGGACACTGTAAGCATGAAATATGTGCAACATTAGACTAGTGAAAATAATAAACTAACAGAGAACCCTTACAGTACTACAATGCCATGGAAAAAAGGTATTTGTGAAGGATTTAACATTTACCACAAGAGGTGCTGTCGTCTTGGTGAGTGCTTGGGATATGCATTCATCATTCAAAGGCCACCTTTCATGTACCTGAAAATTACCTTCACTCAGACATTCCTACTACTCCAAACAATAAATTACAACACCACACAAAACCACCCAACATAGTTGTTGCTGAAACAGTGATATCTGCTACTTTTATCACATTCGTAGTCTCACTCACTTAAAGTGAAGAGGTGTTTGGGGGCCCTACTAATCGTCACAAACTACAAAACATAGCCACAAAGTAGCACAAAGCATACCACAAAGAACCACAAACTACTACAGACTACCGCAAAACGTAAAACAAAATGCCACAATGCATTACATGAAGTACTCTGTGGTATGATTTGTGGTACTTTGTGTTTCTTTGAGATATTTTGTGGCACACCATGGTTCTTCGTGGTATGCTTTGTGGTACTTTGTGGTAGTTTCTGGTATGCTTTGTGGTACGTTTTGTGGCTTTTTGTGGTAGTTTCTGGTGATTAGTAGGACCCTAAAAGGGCATATATTTTTACCATTATCATGCTCTCAAGAAGTGAATACAGGGCATGTTGCCATGTGATGGATTATGATAATGTGGGTTCTGATCACATTGGAAGGGCGAATAGGGTAGAAGTTATCAATTACATTTAGAACATTATCCCCCCCCTTACTTTAAGACCACCAATCATTCTCCTGAAAGTTATGTTACATTCACACAAAAAAATCTAGGATGATGATTACATTTGCTACATTTACATAAAGAAAAAAATAAATCAATAAAACACAAAATCAACAATTATTGTAGAAGCTTTTAAAATTGACAAGTTGCATGGCATAATTTCAACAAAATGAAAAAGCTTATAGGTACAGGTAAAACAGAGACATCACAAAATCATTGCCTTTGCAAGAGAAGTGACAGATAATTTGAGGCTGACAACATTATGGTATCCAGTCTAATCTAAACCAAGAGGCAGGCACTGGTGGCAAGATTCTCCTTTGTAAGATCCTTAACCAGCTTGTACACACACTCAGTTCAGCTCAGTTAAACCGCTGGTGGGCATAATCATGCACTCAGAAACAGTCCCTCAGTTCAATAAGCATACCAAGTTCCCTTTAAATGATTGGTTGAGTCTCTGTTTACACAGTAATTATAAAAATAAGTGCTTCCTGAATAGTCTGTTAGCAGGATAGTTGGCACATTTTGCTGTTTGATATAACAAAATGTTGACATATTCTTGTAGCATCTAAATTCACATAACAGAGATCTGTGTACACAGATATAGCTCCGGAGGGTTCCTTAGTCTTTGACACGAGGTATGTTGTATGAGTAGTGTACAAGTGGAAGGCCTCTGCTCTGACAGAAGCAGGCTCTGCCACAGGCCTGCACCTGATCTGAGCTATCTGATACAAATGAGTCTCCCTCGTCCGCATACTCAGACTGAGCTGAGGGTGTGCCACTGTCTGCCCAGTACCGCTCTGCACGCTGGCACAATGCAGCTCCAGCCAATAGTGTGGGACAGCTATGAGACTTCACCAAGTGTCTGCAGACTGTGGAGGATGAGGGGGAAGAACAGGTCCTGGCATGCAGTGCTGCTTCACACTGCTCACATACAACTGTCTCCCCACAAAGCTGTGAGTACACCCCACAGTCAAAACCCAGCTGCGTGGAGGAGCTTCCATCAATGACCCCAGACCCTCTGCCACCATCATCTCCCTGACTTTCCGCACCAGCCTTCACCTCTCTTGTCACACCTCCACAGCCCCGTAGTCTCAGCCAGTCCTCCCTGAAAGCCGGGCTGAAGAATACATAAAGGACTGGGTTCAGGCACGCAGGCAGGGGAAAGAAAATCAGGGTGACAGACTTGGCAATCTCTGGGCCACCAGCAGTGGAGCCTGACCTGGTCAAGAGAGGGGCAAAGGAGAAAGCTGCCACAGGGCAGAAGAATATGCAGTTGGTGAAGATTAGCCAAGCTACATGGCGCAGGGCACCTGTCTGCTCTGGGTCTGCCAGCTCCACCCTGCCCAGGTGGCAGTACAGCTGGGTGTAGACAGCTGCAGTGAACAAGTAAGCCAGCGCATTGAGCAGTACCAGAACTACTGTAATACTCAAAGCTGGAACCTCACCACCAGCAAAGGGAAGGCAGAGAGGAGAGGCAGACTGGTCACTCGAACCTAGGAGAGGCAGGCAGGCTGCAGCAGCAGCTAAGAGTCCAAGTAGTCCTGCAGCTATGTTGAAGCGTCGATCTCCTCTCCAGCATCCCTGATGGCTGCCACCACTCCTCCTGGGTGACACCATAACCTTCCCCAGAAGTGCCCGTACTGCCACACTCCGCTCCACAGCTGCCAATGAGAGTAACAAAACTGCCCACTCGGAGGAGAAGACTGCCAGAGCTCCTGTGATCTGGCAGCCAGCGCCCATCTCCCACCACACACCAAACTCAGCAAAGGAGCCCCAAGTGACAATATCAAGTACTGTCAGCACACCAACATACAGGCCTGTGAGTAAGTTGGCCAAGGCTAACAGCCCCATCAGTAGCCTGGCTGGAGGGAGGGATGGAGCCAGGGAGTGTCCTGGAGCTCTGTGTGTGGGAGAGAAGGTCGCTACCAGCACCAGGCTGTTGAAGACCAGGGACACCAGGCAGATGAACCAGACTGTCAGACGAATCATCCAGTTGCCCAGGAGGTGCTCACAAGGCTTGAATGCTCCTGGAGGTAGACACAGTGTGGTTGGTTTTAATAATGAATAGAATCAATTTTGTTAATTAAGTAGTTGACAGTACAATGAGCTAATTTATCAATTCTAGGTCAGTATATTTCACAGTTGCTGAACATCCATTGGTCAAAGTAAACACACAGAAAATTGTTACATAAAATAAGGGATGTAAAAGCTGCTTAAAGCTTACCTGGTGAAGGAGAGCAATGCATAATCATAGAGATTCTTTCCACATCCTCCCCACCTAAAACGAAAAAATTGTATGTAAGCTATGCAAGTCTTAAAGATCCATTCCTAATCCAAAAGGGTAGCTCTGCCACCATCAACCCAATCATGCGCAGGAGGCATGTTGTTATTCTTAACTGTCACTCTGTTGTTGTTTTGACATCTTGTGCTGGTTTTGGGAGATAGCAATGGATGTCCACTACTACAGACTGAAATTTCCTAGGGGATGAGAATAATAATCTTTCAAAAATTGAAATTCAGAGGCATTTGCCCTTGCTATTGAGGAGTGTCAGTCTGATATATCACCAATATCACCTGCCAGATGAATAATGTTAGGTAGGCATTATAGTTATTTGTGCATATCAACTTAAAAAGCTACTGTAAATGCACATTTGTTAATTTTCTTGTGCCATGTGGCCTCTAGTAAATTCTTATTAAAATGATTAATTAAAAGGAAGAAGGAAAATGAGGCATTATTTAAACACATTGGCTTATTTTAGGCCAATGCCTATAAGCAAATCGTTTAATTAGGTTTCAGATAATTGCGTGGCCAGCAGCAGTTTGGTAAGGCAGGTAATTAATGTTAGTAATTAATAGGTAAAATGGTCCTGGGCTATGACAGGATCTCGAATGCACACCCACCGACACCCCAACCCACCCACCGACACCCACACACCTCATCAACTTTCACTTTTCTTATTACAAATAATTCCCATGGTTTTGATTATAGTGTAGTTTTGCAACATTGTTAAAAAACACTGTAAATGTGTATTAGGGCCTGTTTTATAAGCAATTTGAAATATTGTTCTAACGGTACACTGATGCACAAGAGAGAGAGGTCTGCACACGGTCTGAACAGGAGAAAAAAAAACAGACAGGCTAAACAAAGTGGAATTGTTGCCTAAAATACTGGTTCCTCTTCCATTGGTCCATGAAAGCCTTATGCAATGCATCTTTATGCATTATCAACATAATAATTAAATGCTACAATGTGACACAGGAACAGACAATGCTGTGTGCATTTGCTTTCAAATTGGAGAGTATTTTGGCATGCAGCAAGAGTGAGAAGTGTTTATTTTGTTTTGTGAGCCAGTTGAAATACAGAGAGAGCGGGACAAAATGAACTCAAAACATAAAATTGAATAGCGGTCAGTATCTGGCTATTGGGCTATATACTAATAATTTATCTCTATATGCCTTTGTTACTTATGGATAAACGAAATAGAAGAATGAAGAATAGTTTTGTCCATGGTTCAAAGGATATGGCTATGACTGTAACTTTCTCACCTGTAGACTTCTTCATGTCATTTTCTTCAGAAGAACTTATGCTATCACATCCAACAAATGCACAGCACTGGTAGGCATAGGGGACAGAGATGGACCTACAAACAAACAATCATTATTCAGAAGACAGAAAGACTATGAGTACAACCTCATTTATATATATTATCATTTCTGTATTTACAAGTAAGTTTATATTTTTTCAAGTGGTGGGTTAAGGATACAAATTACTCATTTATTTGAACAACAACAAAAAAAAACTGCATTTTTCCCTCCTCATGAGACTGTTTGATCTCCATATCTGTCCCTAATATATTTAATGGGTTTTGGACAGTTGTTGAAATTTCCTTGTTGTTATCTTTTCATTATACCTTAAATAATAAGCCTTTAAATGGATCTCAATATGTATGTATTATGTATTAGGTCTTAGTATGTCCTTTCCTGAGGAGTTCAGATAGAGAGGACTCTACAGTAGAACATGGAAATACTTTTTCACCTGAGCTTGGGTAAGTTTTTTGCAGTCAGCACATTTTTCATCTGCAGGTTCCCTGAGAGTTTCAGTTGATTGAGCGCACTCAGTCCAGTTGTTGGAATTATAGTCAGTGAGTTCATACTCAAATCTCTGAAATGAAAAAAAAAAAAAAGATTTCACACATGCAAATCAATACAAATAGACAAAGCAAATCTAAGCAAAGATTAGGTGAAATTACACAGGTCATACTCACAGGTTGGTAAGTGCCGTCAGGGTGAGGAACGCATCTCTGTGAATGACTCTGATTTCGTTTCTACTTAGGTCTCTGTGTAAAACCAGAATGCAATGCACTCAGAATCCAGGCATGAAACAGTGTGTGTCTGTGTGCGTGTGTGTGTGTGTCTGAGAAGACTTACAGCAAACGTAGAGCAGAGAGACCTTGGAAAGTGTCCCTGTCAATTTGTTGAATATGGTTGTGTTGCACACTTCTGTTGAGTGTACACAAGATTAAAATAGATTATACAGGAAAATGCTTACATTGTTTGTCAGCATATGAATCTGTGTTTTAATGAGATGCATTCCATAAATCATCCTTGTGTGAGGTGCAATCTTGTTCATATTTTCAACATGTTCAACACTTACATCTCCTGCAGGTTGAGACAGCCCTGGAAGGATGGTAGCTCCTTAATCTCATTGTAGGACAGGTCTCTAAAGGGGGAAAAGAAACAGCCTCAGCAATTGGCTGACTGGGACAACATTTTTTATAGAGCATGGAGACAAAAGGTTGCAGCGTTACTACCACACTGTACCCACTGAGCCATACAGGTCTGTGACTCAGAGTCACAGACACAGTCTCATATCATGAGTGCATACATTTTTAGCATTGATGGTCCCAGTTGGAATCAAACTCTTAACCGCAGCAGTGTTAGTGCCATGCTCTACACATTGAGCTATACAAGAACAATTGCTACTGCACTGGAGAGCGGAAAGAAGCCTACAGCTGCTAACTAACTAGCAAGCTTTGTGTTCAATGAGAAAGTAGTGGTGGAGGTAAACAGCATTGAAAATGGAAACGCATCTCACTTCAGGGCTAAATGTGTTTATTCGCCAGCTGGAGAATTCCCCAGTAGTTGACTAATTAGCAAGCATTGTGTAGAATAAGGCAAGGAAAAAATTACCAGATAGCAAGTCAGGTTAGTATTAACTGGGGATCAAAATTCAAAATTGCAAACAGAGCAGAGAAGAAAACAGAGGTGTTATAATGCTTTAAAAGAGGTCACAGAACCAATCTTTTGCCTTCAGCGAAGCTGTTCCAAACTAAAGAGCGTTCGTGGCGATTATCTTTAGTCTCGAACAAGTGAGACTATTTGTGAAGGACCTATTCTAAGTACTATGGGTGGTGACAGAAGAGGAATAGTCCCTCACAGAGTCCGAAGCAACTTCAGATCGTCACAGACATCAGTGGGAATGGATGATATCTTGGTGCCAGATAGGGTCCTGAAAATGAAAAAAAAAATGAAAAAAACAAAAACACAGTCACCACTGACAATCACCAAAGCATGCATAAAAGATACTACAGTGAAAATTACAAATTTGCAGAGTGGATGTTGTATCCAAGTTCACTCACAGGCTTTCAAGGTTGTTCGTCCATGTAAGGATTGGGAAATCCTGCATCATACTGGCCCCACGCAACATCCTGAAACACATTGTAACAAATAGGAATAATACTAATGTAACAAAATTTACATCAAAGCATGATTCAATATGGACAATACACAAAACACATAATGCTGGCTTGTCACATAGGCAATATTTCACATACATTCGGTTATTGACATTTAAAGCAAAGAAACTTCAATAGCTTTTTAAAAAAAAAAAAAAAAATGCAGTTATCATCAGTGACTACTTCAGTCACTGTCAATCCCTCTAAAGGAACCCACACTGACACGTGTCAACACGTATTTGTTAGGAATCACACATAACAGTGGGACTTACAGGGAGTGCAGGTCAGACAGATTCTGGAAGGCTGAAGCCCCCACGAAGGAGAGAGGGTTGTCATAAAGATGGCTGGATGGGCAGCGAGGGGAGAGGGAGAGAATTCAAACCAAAATCATTTACTATGCGAAAATGGCACCATCTTCTGGACATTCATCTTTTAAAGCCTCGTGATCATATCTCCTATCAGTTTATGTGTGTTGGAAGTGGGGCATGTGCATACAAGCATCTGTGCATATGTGTCAGGATTTGCGCAGGTTTCAGTTATTTGTCTGTTATGTCTATTTCATAGTAGTGTCAGTGGAACAGGTTTGGAGTTTGACCTCACATGGTTCGCAGCAGGGGGTTATTATGGAAGGCTCCTTCAGGTATGGAAGATATATCGTTGCTGTGGAACCCACTGCAGAAAGAACACAATTGAAGAGACAGTCTAACTACAGTTTGCTGAATGTAGAACATGACATACTGTAGTGAAGCCACCATACGTCAAACCAATATGAAGAAGAATAACAAACTTTTAATAAATTGTATGAAAAGATTTAGGGGATTTAGTCAGAAAAAAACACTACATTCTTGTATAATTCCACTAATCAAGCTAATAGTCTATTAATTGTAGGTTATCGCCATTTCAATTCATTACACCTGTGCTGAATACCATGATAGCAGGTGGTGGACATGACGTCAGCTTCTCCAAACAAGAGGTCCACACCATCACTGATATGGTGGTGCAGAGCAACAATTGCCATTTGGTAAATTCACAGAGAAAACCCTCAATCTCCCAAATGGGACAATATACTCACAGCTCCTTGAGTTTGGGCAGGGCCTCTATTGCTTTGGGAAAAACCACGAGGTTGTTGAAATTGAGATCTCTGAGAAGAGAAAGAGACACAGGAAGTTAGTGTCCTTTGCTTGCAGTTTCATCTAACAACTTTATCACACTAAACAACACTACAGAATGCAACGGTCTAATGATAGAGTCAAGAACAGAACAGAGGCATCTGACTGCATCTGAAGTCATTTTGAATGTCAACCTAAGATACTTGGCTGTCAGCACTTAATATTCATAACAAAACACAAGAATTTCTACCAGTACAAAATGACTAATTCTTTTATATTTTAAAGTTGGTATTCAGCAGTGATAACCAATATGCTTGCATCGACATTGAAACATTCTAACAAGCCAACAGAAACACAAAATCAGTGTTTTATTTACATGCATCAAAGATTTAAAAGCACCTTATATTGACAATATGTAGTGTGAACGTGTACAAGTGTACATGACTTGTTGTGTATATGAATTATTACACCTAGGCCAATCTATTGTAAAAGGTTCTGATGTTGCATGGTAGCTGTTACCTATTAGGTAGGGCTGCCACTAAACGATATGTCATGGCTGTCTGGCGATAGTGGCAGGAGGAAGTGAACAATGGGAGGGCAGAGTTGATAAGCATCATGGACTTTGCTCTATTTATCCTAGAGCAATTAAAGGAGGAAGTGGACACAGTGACGTCCGGAGGGCTGCAGAGGTGGGTGGGGAGTTGCCTCAAACACACACACATATCAAGTATGACTTTGTACTTACAGTGTCTCTAGGTTCACCAGTCCAGTGAAACAGTTTTCCCATATCTCCTTAATCCTGTTGTTATGAAGATGCCTGCAAAATAAAGATAATACATTTACACTTCTTACAATGCTGCTCTTTAATGT
>CABFOQ010041657.1:0-24742 GCA_900660455.1 Gephyroberyx darwinii
AGCAGCTTTGCTTTCCTCTGGTGTGTCCTCTTTGTAATTGGCCTTGGCCAGTCCACTCTGGCAGGGACCTTTGCCTTGTACTACTGGACAATCAACAAGGGAGACATTCCTGCCTGCCTTGTGTACCAGACCTTCATCCGGACTCTACAGTAAGAGCCACAAGACACAACAGTGAAGTAGTCTCCATAATCTTGATTTTGAATGCAGGCCAGATACATTATGTCATTTTCCTCTTCAAGCTACAGTGGTGCTGAACATTTTGTTAAATGACCTTTAGATACACTTAATGTGTGTTGTGTTTTCTTCTTTTTGAAAGGTCTCATGTTGGCTCTGTGGCATTAGGTTCTGCTCGACATGCCTCTTATCTGCTGATGAGGAATGTTGACCGGTGAGTCTGCTGAATTTTCTCTAAAGGAAACAAGTTTCACATTTTGTCAGATTGCTAATATGTTCCATGTTTCTCCACAGGGTGGTGGTATTGCACCAAGTGATAGATGTGCTGTTATTATTTTGCAGACTACTGGTGGTTGGAGCAGTTGGTAGGTTGGTAAGAAAATAAAGCTGTAATCTAATATGACTAATCTATCAGAAACTACAAATACTAGATTTGAACTCAACATATTGCTGAACTCATCATCTGCTGAACTACTACTAAGTGCCCAGTCTTTTACGTTCCCTCTCTAGTGACGATGTTGAAGTGTAAATTAACATTTTGATAATATTCACATAGGGGAATTCATTACAATTACAAAAGCACTAACAATGCAATCTGTTTTACTTTACATTGGTGAGGTGGAAAAAACACTGTTCTGGTCGGGGTTTCAAAAAAGACATTTACATTATATACTGATGAGCAAGTATAGCGGATGTACTCAATAACATTATTATCGCTCTTTTAACACACTGTTTCTAACAAGGGTATTCAATACTGAAGATAAAAGATACAAGAGATAAAAATCTGTAGTAATGGTAAACAGACGTGATGGTTCAGCAATGATTTAACATTTATTCAAAATGTTCAAAATAGGTACATGCACATTGTCTGAGCAACAAGGATGTATTACACTAGCTTCACTTTAAGGTTAAGCCACAGGTCTTGGATGAGCGATAACGTTGTAGGACTTGACCTTGAGCACAACACTAGCAACTCCTCTCAGGTCGGGCAGAGAGGCCTCATTGACATCAGGGATGAACTGGAAATCTCTCAGCAAGTAGGCAGTGAACAGAAAAAGTTCCATTTTGGCAACAGTCTCCCCCAGGCAGAGCCGAGCCCCGCCTCCAAAAGGCAGCAGTGCGCGAGTGAAGCCTCCTCCGCCTTCCAGAAAGCGCTCTGGAAGAGAGAGTGGCTACTGTTAACTTTATTTGAACTCTGCTGAGCCAAGTGAGTCAGTGAGTTTAGGAGCTACCTGGTCTGAAGTGGTAGGGGTCAGTCCACACTGCCGGATCATGGTGTGCCCCAAAAATATTAGGAATGATGACCGTGTTCTTAGGGATGAAATAACCTGCAATACTAAACATGAGCAATGCACACTGAGCAGAGGTTGCATAAAGTTGACCTATATAACAGATTAGGTAGGAGTTAGCAAGAAATACCTTGCAATGTATATAATGTTTTACAATGACACACACATATAAGATGTTAGCTTGCAGTCATGCAACATATTTTTCTGTCTCAGGTTTGCATGAACTAACTAACTAGTAATGTACAGACCCATTCTGGCTAGCTACAGTTCTGCCTGGGTCCTGACGAGTCCTGGGTTTCCTATTTGCTTTTAGGTTGGTTGGCTACGTCTTTGTCAAGTGGGAAATCCTCATTATATAGTGTTGTTTTAAAATCCCTTTCAGATTTTGCATTTATATACGGTCAAATGGAATATTTTACAATCCTGTCATCGTGCTTCCATAAATCTGACACTGGGCCAGCATCAGACCACACTACTAGGCAGTTCTGAGCGAAGCCATGGTAGGTTGTGGGTCTCTGTCAGAGCTGTAAATACCTCTGCTCCTAACAACACTCCAATTATCTCAGTACCTAAACTGACCTTGTATTGTACACTTAGTTAAATGTTCACAATTGTATTTAAGTTATTGCTCTCTGTGTAGCATACTCTAGCTGGAGCATGATGTAGCTGACCTGCTGTCTCTGATGGCTCTGTGTGGCACTGCCAATGGGGCTACAGGCCTGAGTCTGAGCACCTCATTGATCACAGAACACAGGACAGGAAGTCGATGTCTGTCACTGTACTTAGGGTAGCGTCCCTCCAGTACCATACACAACTCATCGTACACCCTACACTGCACCTGAAGATGAAGGAAAGAGAGGAGAAAAACTTTAAAATTTTAAAAATTTTAAATTAAAATTCAGTGTTTGCTTATTACACTTTTTACATAATATATTTAGGTTATTGTATTTTGTAATGATGTGCCGTACTTCTGGTCTGTGCAGTAGGAAGGCCACAGTCCAGTTCAGCCAGGCTGCAGTGGTCTCTGTCCCCCCGATGATAAGGTCCACAGTGGCCATGTGGACATGAGTATCTGTCAGGAGCTACAGACAAGCACAGGACCACACCAGATTTCTTACTGGTTAATTCAGATTTTGTAAATTTGGTTCATTTCAGCTCAATAAATTTTAACTTTAGGTACAACTTAAAGGTACAACATAGATGAAAAAGGTAGTGAAGTGAGGTAGAAATGTAACTGGATTGAAGTGCAAAATTGGACATTTCTGGAAATTCATTCATCCATCAAAGTGATTAATTAGAGAACATCTTTATGTTAAATACCTTCATCCCCGGTAGTTAACGATGAATCAAAATAGTACTTACCACTTCTTGTGCTGTGCCATGACATTTGTTAAGACCCTGTAGGAGAGAGCCTGTGATGGAGTCCTCAGATGGTTTGTCCTGCGACTACACAGAGGACAACACAACAATTGGTTAATATTATTAACATAGTAGGAAATATCAGCTTAAATTACGACTTAAGTCACACATTTAAGATTTCAGACAAGGCAGAGGGAAAAAAAACTTGGGCTTGAAATTGGACGTTAACATGATACAAATTGACACCATATTTTAAGCCTTCCTGCCTGGCTGGCAGGCAGATGGTGTCTGATTTCCTCCTAGTGTTACTTTTCTGCACGAAAATAGACGCAGATGCAGAACTACTTATATGCAACAAATTTAGGAACTCGATTGACTCAACTTGGCTTTCTGATTTTGACTAATGATTTGACTTGGTGTGCCACTTTGAGATTTAAAAATTGTTCTTAGAAGTTTAGTGCACACAAATGCTATATCACACAGAGTGTAATTAGGTATTTTTTCTTTGTGGATTTCTCTGAGACATACCTACATGTATGCATTTCACCAGTGGGTTTAGAGGAGTAATAGGCAGCCGTGTGCCATGGAGAGTCTGCAGGGTTTCATTCCAGCCATTCCAGCCAACACTACAGCAGCTGCTTTCAAGGATTAACACACCTTCAACCAGAGAGGAGGACTAATCAGTGAAATCAGCTGCTGCACTTATTGGTTGGAATGAAAACTTGCAGGTTCCTGGTCTATGCCACATGGTTGCCTAATCAAGAGTCCAACCTACTGCATTTTTGACTTGAGCAAGGTGGTATAGACCCACCTCTGGTAAATAGCATAGTTTTGTGTTTGTTATTACTAACCTTGAAATTGTTTAGGTGCGTTCTTATGATGTCATCTCTCCTGGCCACCTCTTTTAGGAGACGGGCAAACGGAGGGTTGGGTAATTTCTTTGAGAAAAGAGAGCATCACATGTGTGAAACGCTATTCTGAATGTGTTTGTATGCCCTGTCATTTATAGTCACTGTAGTGAATATTTACTGACTCTGAGCAGTGGGAAGGAGTCCAGAGCAGAAATCCAAGAGGAGCCCCACAGAGTAACAATCTCATTGAGACAGTTGTGCAAACACTGCAGCTCCAATGAACTCTTCTCATACTAGAGAACACACAGGTTTACATTTTATTACATCCTAGGACTAAAATACTGTGTCCACTAACAATGTCATTACACAACACTATCAATTTGCAGTAACTTTGGTCATGTCCTATGTGACGCAAATTGCTAAAATGGACCACATAAGCTGACGTTGCCCAGTTCTCGACATTACCAGGCAACCAAGCACATATTTGCCTCAAACACACTAGATAACCCACTACTATTCAATGGTAAATATTACATTTTTCCATCTCCAATAGTCTCACTTTCATTTCCTCATGGGGTACACAGAGCTGAGGGGAGGACAAGTACTCACCTCTTTTCCAAAGGCCAGAGTAGTGATGACATTACTGGCTGCCACAGTGAAATCCTCAGAGAGATCCACAGATCTGCCCTGATAGCCCATCAAAACCTAAACAGTATAAGACTATATTTCAGCAATGAATAATAGATTTTTTTTTTAATGTTTTATTTGTTTATGTGACCATTTTGGAAAATGCCCCAACATTTAGGATGATGATGTGTTGGGTGATTGTGAAAAACACTGTCTTGATCTCTGCTTTCCCCTTCCATTACATTTTCCATTTTTAGATGAAGCACTGTATTGTTTACTTATTGATGTCGGCCTCCAATCTTCTCTTGTAGTACAGTGTCTTGTGTTCTGTACCTGTCTCAGGTGCAGCGCCTGTTTCTCAATCACATCATGCAAAGATTGCTGGGAGCAACGCTGCAAAGCGCTGTGGACTAGACGGCGATGTGCCTTCCATTCCTCACTATAGTCCCCCAGAGAGATGGAGCGCCCTCCTCCAGACACAATATCCCCTGACAAAGGTATAGAATCAAGGGGGAGGAAGATTTCAAGGATAAACAATATTTATCCATAACACTGTGGCAACAAGTGGCAGAAGAAGTTTGGGTTATTTACCTGTGTAGGAAATTGGTCTCCCAGCAAAGTCTGACCATTTCTTGACCAGTGCTTCTCTTATGACTTCACTAGTATTTAGCACCACCATGGCTGGAAAAAAACAAAACATACAGCTTGAGACAAAGAAAGAAAGACAAAGAATTTTCCTAAAAATTACCCCTTTTATTCAAAATATGACATTATAAAATTTGCAAAATTTAGAAATCTGAAATTGACCGGTTACTTGTGTTGCCACACTTAAGGCGGTAGATGCTTCCATAGCGTTGTGCCAGATTGGTCAGGTGAATTGGCAGGTGGTCATGCACCAGATCCATCATATTGCCCAATAGAAGGAGGCTGGGAGGACCTGGGAGGGAAGGAGAAGCGGAGTGGGGAAGAAACCGATAGAGATATCGCAGTAGTCTAGGTTCAACTACTTGGGTGGGGGAGTTAGGAAAGGCAAAGATAAGAAGGCAGAAAGAGGAGGAATAATAATTCAGTCAAGTAGATGAACCATTACGTCCAGTAGTGTTGTGCACATATCTGATTGTGATTTCAAGTAAGCTAACAGAGCAACCAGTGTAGATTGAATTGAGAAGACAAGTAGATAATTACCTTTAGCCTGATTTCTCTGGTGTTCTCCTTGTATGGATTTGTCTCTCAGTCCATAAATGAATAACAGTAACAGCACTAAAACCACAAGCACAGCTCCCACACTGATCACTGATATTTCTATTGTCATTCTGTCTTGTAGCTGTCCAGCTTCAAAAAGCTGCTCATCACCCTGTTCGCCCCTTTTACGGTCTTTTCATCCAAGCCTCTTCACATGCCAGCTCTTTATATAATGTTAGTGTTTCCCTGAAATCAAGGATGACTAAATATTGTTTTGACCTCATAGGGGTCAAGAGCTCTGATGATGTAAGATGTGCAACAGGCACAGGCAGATTGATGAGCATATAAAAGTAGTAAAAGTAATAATTTTTTAGAATTCTACAATATTTTCATAGAAAGTTAATTTACCTTCTTTTAGCTGTTGGAAATAAGATGCAAGCAATGAAGTATAATCATTCACAGTTGCTATGGAAGGGACATACTGAAGGGCATGATAACATGTCAGTTGACAGGTAATCTTGATTTTGTTTATCTTGTAGAGAAATAGGGGGAATGAAGAAACTTTAAAAAAGATTTGGGTGTTTTTATTTATATGTGTCCCATTGCTGCCTATCCTTTTTTTATTATCAGATTTTGTGATCCAGTTGTACACAAAATAAAACAACCACACTTCAGACCCACTTTAGCCACGTTTATTCCAATAGAGTGAGACAGTGCATATTTAATTACAGTAGTAGTGGGGTGGCATACCTTGGTGATGTACGATATAAGTGTTTTAGCGTCAAAACAAAACTGTGTAGAGATGGCAGGGTCAGGCAGAACAGTACAATACAAAGTGTTGCAATCAAAAATATCTCTGCTCTCTATTGGTACATTTCTTAAACAACTGCAGATGCACAACAGCAAAACAGAACAAATTCCTGGTGCACTGAATCAGACTTATTGTTAAGCTGTCATTACTGCTGTCAAAATCACTGCACAAGCAACTTTAGTTGGAAAGTGAGATGCGGCAAGTGTGTGATCCACTTGGAGAGGTCATAGAGATTGCACAGCATTCTTAGCCGTGAGTTGCAGGGGAGAACCCAGCCGGTCTGAACTTCATCTCGGTGAAGGGAATTGAGGAATCTTTACCTTTCCAGTCTATCCAGACCACTCCCTGTAGCATAACAGAAAACGTTGAGAGACACATTTAGGCAATGTGCTATAACACAGTAGATAAAACAGTTAAAAGTTCATTAGTCTTCATTAAGATAACTTCAAAGAGGTAAATTGTACCTGATTGTTACTGTTGATGCCATAGAGACCATTGAGATTGGTCTTGTAGCAGTTCTTGTACCACCAGCCACCCATGTAGGCCTTGGCACAGTGGATCCCCAGAGGGTCAGGGTCTTTGTCCCGGGTAGAGAATGGGCGTCCATTATGGTACCTCATAGAGTCACCTGATTGGGAAGTACAGTGAAATTGAAAATACGCTTAGTTTTCTCATAGAAGAAATATCAGGCATATAGTATACATGTTTAAGAGAATTCTTAAATATTGCACCTGCTGTTCCTGTGTATCCAGACACCACGATAGTATAGTGCTTCTCCTCTGACTCAATGCTGAAGTTGGAGTAGTGGGCATAGACTGTGTCATTTCCTGATCGCATGTCCACCCTCAGACTCACATGGCCAATACTGGACAGGTTGTGCAGAAGTTCATTTCCTGATGGTGGCAGGGAGAATTAGTACATAGTTTAGGAAGATTTATTGAATAATGTTTTGATGTAGTTTTGAACATAATCGGCATGAGCCCCAACTGTACCAAGCCAGAACTCTTCGCTGAGGTTTCCAAAGCCAGTGCTGTATTCAGCCCAGGTTCTGTAGAAATCTGTCTTTCCATTCATCCTTCTTTGGAACACCTAGAAGACAAGCACAACACCGGTTGGATACTGTCTAGATCTATTCTGACACTTCAATGCAAAGTTTAATTCGAGTAACATTAGTTTCTCCCACCGTCCAGCCGCCTCCATCTGTCTCCATGTCACAGTAGACTTTGACTGCTCCTCCCTCTTTTCCGTGGGGGTAAATATCCACCTCTCCTGACTGCAGTGCTCCGTTCAACAGCTCCTGAGAGCACTCAGTAGGGAAAGGGAAACGCAGCTTCCCTGAGAGATGGAAAAAAAGAGTTGAGAGTTGCTATATTGTACTATATTGAATGTATTGATCCAGCAGTTAAAATACTAGGGGTTTGTCACAGGGAGTACACTACATTACCTGTGAGGAATTCTGTGGTGACAACAGATGTGTACTGGCCATCTCTCTCTCCTTGTACCAGAACAATGTACCGTGACATAGACAGCAGCCCTGTCAGCTTATACTCTGTGGTGGTGCTGTCCAGGATCAACTCCTGATATTTATACACAAACACACATGCACACACACACAGTGAATCTTTTCACTAATAATCTAAGTATTGAGACACTCTTTACATTCAGATTTCATATGTAAGTATCAATGCTAAGGGTGCGTTGCTTACCTTTGATTCCTCTCCTACCACCTGATAGGTCAGTCTGTAGCTGTGAAAAGCAACAGTGGGTGCTTTCCACACTATCACGGCAGAGCGAGAACCCACTTCACTGGCTTTAACCACTGAGGAGCACAATAATGTTCAACTGTTTAGTTTATATACCCAGACTATACAGACTCTGCCTTTCCACATAATACCTGTCCATGAAGAGGCATTTCATTCCTTTAATGCCACCTTGTCTTTCACCACATAACAAATAAAGAAGTCTAATCTTACCTTATTCACTATCCTTCTACTCACCATTAGCAGTAGTGAATGTGGTTGAAATGGCTGTGCTCTGGAGACTGTCCTTTTGGCTCAAGGCTTTGACTGTGTATAGGGTGCCCCTCTGCAGCCCTCTCAGCTGGTGCTCCACTGAGTTTCCAGACACCATTATTGTCACTGTCACATTAGGAGCTATGCCAAGAGGGAAAAATTAATGAAATAGCTTAACTCTTAGTCCTGGATGAAATAGATAAAGTCGGGGAATGTTGCTACACTCACTCTTTGAGGACTCATAGCTGATGATGAAACGGTCTACTTTTCCCAGACTGTGTGTCCATTGCAGCACAGCTCTGGTATCTGTAATGTTGATGGCTTGAAGATGGGTTGGAGGGGCGGGCACTGCAATGAGGAGACAATCCATAGTGCATGATTTGTTTTTTCACAGAACAAGACAACTAAAGCTTACCAAAATCATGATACTGAACAAAACAGAAAGTTAATCTTGATGTGTACCTGTGGTGATAATCGATGTGAGTGCATCACTCTGAACCTTGCCTTGTGTGGTAGTTACACTGATTATGTAGGAGGACGCAGCAGACAACTTGGACAGAACCACATGAGACTGCTGGGAGTCCACAGTCATAAAGCGGCTCTCCCCTGACAGGATGATACATCATAAATATTACACTTCACACAGTCGTGCTAACTGATTAATAATCCATACAGACAATAATCATTTACAGGTGTTACATTTGTGAATCAAGGATAGTAGGTAAGAAGCCTTTGACAGACCTGTGACAGAATGGGTGTATGTGACCCTGAAGCTTGTGAATGTGCTCTTTGGTTTGGACCAGGACACTGTGAGAGAAGACTCTGTAACATTGCTGAACACTAGCTCTGTGGCTGGTTCAGGACCTGGTGAGAGAAGAAGAAAAGACAACATGGTGTCAGAAGATTATCTAATTCAGCAATTTATGAAAAAATATTGCAAAGAGAGAGACAAAGGGTAAAGTAGGAGGCTTTGATGCACTGGGTGCCTCTAGTATAGAACCGGCAAGTTATCCATGCGGCATCATTATAATTACCTGTAGTTACAGTGACTCTGTGAATCTTGGACCTCTTCCCAGGAGCAGTTCCAAATATGTGCAGGGTATAGCGTGTCTGTGTCCGAAGGTTACTGAGCTCCACAGAACGTACACTGCCAGGAAGAACCATGGAGACTCTCTTGCTTTCAGCTTTACCTTTCGATCCAAGTAGAGGTTTAGTAGAGGAAACAGTTCCATTGGTGCTCTCACTCTGTATCTGGACTTCAGTTGTGTTCTTAGCTGTGGCTGCCTTGTCTCCTTCAAGAGCTCCCTCTTCTACCTCTTCGTCTTCCTCTTCCTCACCCTCTGCTCTCAGTTCTCTTCTGATCACAGTGAAGTTCTTGAACATTCCTTGTGGAGCTGACCATGTGAGAGTGAAGCTGTAGGAGGTGATGTTTGTAACCTTCACAGAGCCTATGCCATTTCCTCCTGCCCTCCTTGTAGTGTTGCCAGAGGCCTGGACAGCTGTCTTGTTCTGAAGAACCTTAGCCTCATCTGATATCGCTGAAATGGTCATATTCACTAGGTACTGACTCCTCTGTATAACCTTCCCTTTTCCAGACCCAATCTTGCCTGCTTCAGTGTTTTTGTTGTCAACAGACTGCACCACTTTTGTCACATTTACATTATCTACTTTGACCTTTTTGATGAGTTTATTTCCAGATGATTGGGTAACATTCTTCTCAGCCAATGTGGACTGCTCCAGGGTCTCTTTCCCTGCCCTGGTTTTGTTGATAGATGTTCCCATGACCTTGGTGAGAATGGTCAGAACTTTAGCCGTACCATTAGATTTTTTCACAGTGCTCTGGGTCACATTGATTTGAGGTTGGTCTTTCAGTTGGCTAGATTTAATATGTGATTTACCTGCAGCTCCTTCCTTAACACTAACTAGCTTGGGATCAGTTTTTGGGAGGGGCTCTTTGGAGGTCAGGACTGTAGTTTTGCCTTTGCGGGCCTCCTCTTGCTTTCTACCCTCATGTTTCAGCAGAACCTGACCTACAGTTGGGCGATTAGTCTTTGTGGAACTTGCAGAACCTTTAATAGTTATTTTACTGACAGAAGCTCCTTGTTTTGTGACTGTTTTAACAAGGCCCACTTTTGCATTAGTGACTACTTTTTGTTTGGTGTCAGTCTCTTTTCCTTCAGTCCCCTTCTTCTGGTCCTTCTTTTGAAAGAGTGTCTGCTCAGCCTTGGTGTTCTTCCCCTGTGTATTTTCCTTGATGGTGTTGCTGTCTTGGTTCACCTGCAGGGTCACTGTCTCCACTGTTATCTTGGCCTTCCCTTTGGCAGTTTCTGAAATTGGAGTTCAGAGGTTGGGATCAAGAGATGGATGAGCTATTGACACTATGAATCTGTATCCAAGACTCTACCATGTCCCAATGACAGCTACAGGCTCTCACTTACTTTTATTACAGTCGGCTCCAGGTGCACATTTACTGCAGTCTGGACCTAGGAATCCCTGGATGCAGACACATTTCCCCTTCTCACATTTCCCATTGCCACTACAGTCACTTGGACAATTTACTGAACATGGACCTGGGCAGAAACAAAGGGATTAGAGGGACTGCATATTAACACATCAAATAAGTATCTTTAGTAATATCAATTATAAATGAATGAAGTAGAACAATAAGATGAAATATGATGAAAATGTACATAATGAAATCGTAATAATGATAAGGATATTATACATTTCTCTTTTAGGGAGGACATCTCTTTTTCCAGTCGTGCTACACGTCCTTTTAGAGCAGCCATATCAGCCTCACAGCTCCCAGTGCAGCCTCCAGGCACCAAGCTGATCTTATGAGTCATCACCAGAGGAGAGCCAGGCTTCAGTTTCAGCTCCTGCTCCTTGGTGTGGCTGGAGTCACAGCCATCACTTACGACCACCTTGATCGGTTGTGCAGGGGCGGGCTTATCTTTGGCGGGCTTCACAATGCTGGCTGTAGGAGATTTGATAACAGCTGTCTGATTGACAGAGGCTGTGACCTTGTCTTTGTCAGCCACGGTAGCACCAGCTGTTGAAGCTTTTGTGGGTGTTGTCAGAACAGCCTGAACTACTGTGAGGGCAGGCTTATCTTTGGTTGTCTTCACATCACTGGTTGAAGGAGATTTTATTAAATCATGATTGACTGAGGCTGTGAGCTTGTTTTTGGTGGTTGTGGTACCTCTAGTTGAAGCAGACTTTGTGGGTGCTGACTGAACATTTTGAACTACAGTGGGGGCAGGCTTGTCTTTGGTAATCTTCACTGCACTAGTTGAAGGAGGTTTTATTGAACCAGTCTGATTGACTGAGGCTGTGAGTTTGTCTTTGGTGGTTTTAGTGTCACCAGCTATAGCAGATTTTGTGGATGCGGACTGAACATTTTGAACTACAGTGGGGGCAGGCTTGTCTTTGGTAATCTTCACTGCACTGGTTGAAGGAGATTTTATTAAAACAGTCTGATTGACTGAGGCTGTGAGTTTGTCTTTGGTGGTTTTATTGCCACCGGCTGTAGCAGATTTTGTGGATGAAGACTGAGCATTTTGAACTACTGTGGGGACAGGCTTGTCTTTGCTAGTCTTCACTTCACTGGTTGAAGGAGATTTAGTTAAAACAGTCTGAGTGAGCTTGTCTTTGGTGGTCGCAGTACCACTGGCTGTAGTAGGCCTTGTGGGTGCTGACAGAGTGGTTTGAATTACTGTGGGGCTGGGCTTGTTATTGGTGGTCTTTGGAGCGTTGACTGTTGGAGGTTTTTGGTTGGTGGTTGAAGCAGGCAAAACTGTCTGATTAACTGTGTTTGGCTTTAGGGTGGGGCGAGGGCTCTGTTTGGCAAGAGTAGCAGTGGTTTTTGGTTTAGAGAGGGTGAAAACAGCATTGAGCTTGGTCATGTCACTTCCTGTGGAGTTTCTCTTCTCATTGGTCGTGGTTTGAAAGGAGGGAAATGGGGTGAGCAGGAGGATAAGTCCTAGAGTAAACAGCATTTTTAGCCAGCAGCCACCAGCAGTACCCAGAGATGGAATAACCTTCGGAGTATCTGTATGTATGCTGCCGGAAAATTATGAACTCCTTCCTCTATGTTTCAGTGACCAGGTCTTTCCTAGAAATAAAAAAAATGAAAGTTAAATCATGACTGAGTTTAATGCTTGAAATTTTATGCAAAGCCATTTTAAAGCTTTGTTTATGCAGAGAAGGGTTTTGCTGAGTATACATGCTCTTTTTAAGCACTGCCCAGATTCACATTCATAGAGTTCCCATTCACAACTGCGTGCTCCCTGGTACAACCACGGTCTTCTTCTGCTGGCCACTGAATAGCTATACTGGAGCAATTTGGGGTTAAGTGCCTTGCTCATGAGTAGCTTTATGGTAGCTGTTGGGGGAAGGGAAAGCGTTACTTATTTACTTCCCCCACTCAGCTTTTCCTTTCAGCTTAGGGACTCAAACTGGCAACCTTCCAGTATCAAGCTCAATCACTTGTCTAACCTTTTGGCTGCTGGATGTCTGAAAGTTTGGATATACTGTCTTCAGACAGCTAGAAAACCATTGAGGTTTAAAGATTTGTTTACAATGGATGTAAGCATAAGAACATACTGAAACATTGACAAATGGGGCTCTGCATTGCACTACGCAGTCCTGTTTTTTTCTATTTCAAACATATGTAAGACGTTTCTTCAACTTCTCAACATTTCCCTGTGTGCCACTGCTGCAGTTTGGCAATGAGCACTGTGCATAAACTAATTACTTGAAATTTGAAATATTTTCTAAATTCCCCATACTGAACAAAAGGATTATGGGAAATGCTATTTTAAATTTGTTCATTGCCCATAGTACAGGAAGCCATATTAAACCTTCATTCAGCTTGGAATGAATCATTTATTTAAGTAGTAACAATAAACCAAATAAATCCAAAACAAAAACAGTGCAACAGTGCTCCAGTCAACCATAACAGTTAATTCTATGTCTTGCAAGAGTGAGGGAAATCCAAATTAAGGTGATTTTGAGCAGGAAGGAAAAAGGAAAAAGCTCTAGAGAGGCTGCTGGAGAGACTATGCAGAGAGCTAACAGAGCTTTACTGTATGGAACTCTGGGACACTGTACGTCTTTCACTGTACAGGGGGTTACATAATCTTCTGCACCCACATCTCATGAAAACCACTAAAAGAAATATGTCCAGACCTGGCTATAAATCTCTAGTGAATTAAATAACTCAGGGAGCATGTTGTAAATACATATAGGTAAACATATTTTTAATGCTGTATGGGGGTGCATGGATTAATTGGTTAATTGGGTGCTGTTCTGACTGAATCACAGTAGCCACATCCTTTACTTTTCAGATGTAAATTGTCATGCTATCACAGTAATCATTTTAATGAAATAAAAAAATGTTGAAGCTCAGCTCAATTCTATAACCATGTTCACCCCACAGTACCTGGTTGAACTATTAATGCATGTACATCATGCATGACCATTCACACTATTCACCAAAACTAGTACAATTGTTTATTGGTTCCAGAAAAAAAATCTTCTTAAAACAGATTATTCAGAGTATTCAACAAGAGTATGACTTTTCTTTTCTCATATTTACTTACTTCTTTTCACTTATTTCACTTATATTACTAATTTACTGAGAATGATTTTTTTAAGTTGTGCTCAGTAAAAGGCAAAGAAACAGCAAAGAACACTGATATCAAGTATGTACATCTTAACTGAATCCATGGATTCAGATGATTACAGTTACCACTATGATACCATGACAGTATATCATGCATGGAAAAAGATAATTAACCTACCGGGATAATGGGTTCGTTCTTGGTTTTATGTCTTTCTTTGTGTTGCTCCCTCCATCTGATGGGAAAAGCTCACATAGACTTGCTGGGTATGAACTAGAAGGAAAGAGGAGAGAGAAAGGACCACCACTAGAAAGGAGGAGAGCGATAAAGTCCGCTCCTACTTAAGGACCCCCCCTCCACCCCTTCTGGTCCGACTCTCTCAACCACCATGGAAAATATTTGTATTGGACATACAAAAACAGTGGCATTTTCAGATAGATTTGTGCATTGAATATGATCAACTGTATTCTGTAATATAAAGAAAACATGATTCGTAGTCCTTCCATAGACCGTGGCTTATAGGTTTAACAATACAACTGATCCAAGGTGAACCCATTAAGTTAATATATTTTGAATAACATGAATTATTAATCAGCTTCAATATATCATATTTCTTAGTCAATATAATGCAATTTTGCTCTACTTTGCTCTCATGCTAAATGCATGCACACTTCTTGGAATAAGGCAATGTTTTGTCATGTAGCACAAAAAGAACACAGCATATTGATTCCAACATGTTGCACCTTTGCAGGGCTCATGACGGTTATTTGAGTTACTTGACTTATACCAGACATCACTAACACCTAGACACAGTCTTTGATTGAATGAAGTCCTTGGTCTGAGAATCATGATTCAGCTGGAATACATAGCATAACACTGCAGGTATTCACCACTGACTCTGGGGGACAGGAACCTCTCTCCATATGAATTGGCTGTTTGTTGGAAGTAATGAGATGTAACTACGTGGGAGTTATGTAAGTGACCAAATACCCAACAGATTTAACGAATGCTCTGTGAAGGCACTGCATCTTTGACCAAATGGCCACCCACCATCCCACCTTTTGTAAACCACATGAAGACAAGTCTACTCTCTTAACGCGCATGCACACACACACACAGACACACACACATCCTTGGAGACATACGCATATGCAACATGCACAAAAATCCCCAGGCACAAACACACACAACCACACATACTTGCACACACAGTTGTGTGCATACTCATACTTGCACGCATGCAGGCACATACACACACACATATGCTAGGTTAGTAACCCTTTCATGCGTGCACTGCTGACTGACACTCCCGTACATTTATGCACTCACTCACTCACTCACTCACTCACTCACTCACTCACTATGTTTGATACAGCACAATATACATTCCATTACATACCATATATATTCCACATATCCATTACATTAATCTTTGTATTACTTTGAATTTAAGGCATGCTGTTGTTGACTTAACTTACCCTTTGAAAACTTTGTGACCAGTATGCCCTATCATGTGCCCTACAGGTATGATATGGTACTGCAGTAAAACTGGCCCCTTGCATCTCTGGTCTACGAGCCTAGTGATGGACTGAGTCAACCTCACATTGAGATGAAAAAACAAAGAGCACTTGTCACTCTAGTGTGGAGTCCTGAGTGGGTGGTCCCACCTCATCAGTGCCTCCATCTGGTGGCAGCCTCCAGGAACAGCTCCGCCTTACTCGTCATGCAGCATCAGGAGACCACCCTCAAACCACTGACCCTGTCTTGGCCTTTGGAAAATGGCTGCAGACAAACCTTCAACAGCTATGGCTAATACACACCTAACAAAATACATGTGGTCATGCATGCATGTTTCACATTTTCACAGCCAAATTTCACAGTTGCTGAATAAGCATATATGGTCTAAGAGTAGGGAGGATGTGCTCCTTGAATATGTGTATTTTTTGTCTCCTTAGCCGATCCTCAGGTCAGCCAAAAGATAAATGTATCTTGTGCTCTACATTGTCAATCTGTTTTCATTCTGGGAAATATTGGTATTTTTATCCCTTTGCATAACGTAGCCTTATCTGACACAACATATTGCTTGTGAACAACTTTAGCCTTATCTACTATTGTGATTGTTCTTGTCATATAATGATAAGACCAAGACTATACTGCTTAGTCATCAAAAACATTGATTACCAGGAGGGGGCAGGAAAAAAAGACTACTTTTTCAAATGTGCTGTTGGTGTTGGATACTAATGGTGCACTAAAGTAAGCCTGAGATGAAAATATGCAATGCTGAAGTCTGCGTATTTACTTACCCTTTATTGATTCAAATTTAATGAAATGTCTAATGGCAAAAGCAGAAACAGTGCAGGCATTGACCTGGCTGTGATTGAAGTGATGGTCAGTACTCCCATGTTGCTTACATTGGACCGGGCCTCAGAGATTAGAATAATATAAGCGCATAAGCCCTACCTTGTTCCTTGCCTCTCCACCCATACCCCCCTTCTTCTCTTTCTCTGCTGCTCTCTCCTGCTACCCCTCGTTTTCTCCCATTACTTCTCTCTACATCTCAACAAGTTGTTGAATTGTGTAATGATTCTGATTATCTGTTGCGGTATCTATATGTATCTTACTACTGAGCATATTTGGGAATCGCAGTTGTTGAGCTCTTATCTTAATGAGGTGGTGATTGATCCACTGCCTGTCACTTTGTAGCTCCGCCTGGAGCCCCTGAGTCAGCCTTGTGTGCATACTGCTATGCTGCTTGACGTGTATGCACTGTACTAACCCTACACCTCTCCCCTCTTCCTCACCTTGCAGATGTTGAGGAAGGAGGGGGTAGTGACGGGGGCTGCTTTGAGTACAGAGACCTCTCTCAGGTCCTTTACTGTTGGCAACAGAAAAAACTACATCAAAAATAAATACATTTGGTAGGAAAGCTAAATCATACCAGTAAACCCAACTGAATCTCACTCTTTGGCTGGACATTAAAGAGAGGAGTGGATGTTTGTGGATGTACTTTTCTCCCCAGCGTTGTGCTCTGTTCTTGTGCAGCCAGAAGTGGAGTGATTCGCCCAACAGGCTACACTGTGTTCCAGTTCAAATATTATCTTACCATATATGCATCCCTGGTCAAAGCAATAGCCATTTATACACAGAGGCATTTGCTACATGAAATGAAGAGGCTTGTCTTTATTTAAGTATTGGTAGGTGTATTGAACAGGAGGGACTGATTAACTGGGGATGGGAGTTATACATCTTAAGAAGAGATACTTTAAGTGATATGACACTATGGTGGAACATTTGTTGTTGTGATATATATATTCTTCTTTAGATTCAGTCAGGCTGAATCAGTCAACCACCTATTGTCTGTCTCAGTACCGACTACTTTTGCTTTGCATTCGTAAATCTGATAATCATAGTTAACACATACTGTAGGAATGACATAGGACATAAGACACACAAAGCCTTTGGTATACTTTTTCTGTTTTGGAATAAGTAACTTGCAGCCATTAATAAAGAACACCTGAACACCAGTACATTTCAGGGGCAACTAATGAAGGTTACTGTTAATGTAGTTTTTCTTTCTGAACATTCACTGTGTACAGCCATCTACCTTGTAGTCAGATACAAAATCATTAAACCATTTGCAGCTTGCTCTGTAGGTGGATGATCTACATTTTCCTTTTGCAGGAACTTGCTCCACCCAGGTGTTTGATTCCAACAGATACTGTATCCTACAGACAGAGGGAGACGGTAAATGTACAAAAGGTGGAATCAATGTAAAAATTCAGAGATCAACACCATTCACTAAGACCATTGACTGCACTTACTCTCCTCTTGAGTCAGTGGTGGAGCCATCTTTGCCCATGATGAGATACTGTTTGCCTGTCTCTAACTGTCCTTTACACTGAAGCCTCTTGGCAAACACTCGAATAGCATTGTCACTCACATGCATATCTCCATCTGCAAGACATAGAGTATCATTGTGTTTTACAGCAGGCCATTGAAATGTTCATTTGACTTAAGGAAAGAAAAATGTGTATATTACATAATGAACAGGTAATGCTACAGTTTAGGAATTGTAGTTATACTTACTAGCTCTGAGTACTTCAGTTACTTTGGTGGTGTAAAGCTCAAAGTTACTCTTCACAGACACACTGAGAACTTGAACAAGGTATCCTGGAATAAAACAACCATCCGTTAATTTTCACAGAATTAGTTTTAACAGTTTCACTGCTAAAGCCCCTTTCCGTAATATTAATATGTAGTATGGTACATCTTTTGAAGCACTGTCACCTTATTCCTAGCTTTGATTATGTTTTGATTCATTTGACTGAAGACATTTTTTCTCTCTCAAATTAAGGGACTGAGCTTTGGAGAAAAGGATTGACAGTATGCTCGAGAATCTTAAAGCTTTGTATACATTGATAGTGTTTGTAGACACTGAAGTAAAAGACGACTCTTCTGAGTTATATTAGATTATGAGAGTTGCAAAAAGCAACATTTTCCATGTTGAATTTTTTCCATTTTGAAATTTTAATGACCAAATAAATATAACATTTGTCTTTCTGGACTGGGTCTTTAGTGAAATTAAGCATTGTATTGCTTGTGCAGTACTGACCGTAATCTACAGTGGGGGAGAAGCAAGCATGTTGTAAGCGGGCGTCCGAGCTGATCCTGTCTGTTGCAAATATACTTTTTTCTTTATGACAGGGTCCTAAAGAAACAATGGACATTGTATTATATTATGAAATATACTAAACAATTTGTGAGAGTGTGTTGTCACTATAGGGCCTGGAATACAGGCTTACTTTCTGCACACTGGCACACATCTCCCGAACACAGCTTGGAGACCATCTTGCTTCTTTTGGGGGCAGAGTAGAACACCGTACACTTTCTGTCTGCGAGGAAAACACAGAGAGTCAGTACATTCCTGGTAAATTCAACAAATGTCACAGAAAATCTGCAGAAAACATGAAATAAAGTCTATCCTTACTTGGTTCATAGTAATCATAGAAGGAGGCTGCAGCAGGCTGTAGAAGGCCAACTGGCACTCTCTGTATAGCGTCAAATGTAATACATTCCTTTTCTGCCATGAGCTAGAGTGAGAGAAAAACACTTAGTTTGAGGTATTTAAAATGATTGTGTATAAATTGTATAATGTATAAATGTCAGTATTACCTTACTGAAGTAGATCAGTAATCTTCCATAGGAGCCCTCATAATGTGAAATGTACAGTTCCGGTGGCGATTTTAGCTGTGGAGAGATAAATCTTGACTTTGAGAAGACAGAAGACGAAAGGCCAGTGCTGGATTCCTTTCCTCCCATTTTTACTGTTTTAGTGTTTACAAGTTTCAAATTTGCTCCAGTGGCACCATGATGTTGATGAGGAGGAGGAGAAGGAGAATGTCTACTAACCTTGTCCAGGTCGTCAGTTTGGACCTCAAAACCACTTAGAAGTGTGATGTCAGCGATGGCCATTCCTGTGAGATTCTTGCTCAGGCTATGACTACATAGATGTCAAACATGTGACAAACATATATAGGTAGTGAGTTTTTATGACTCATACCCACAGCTGAATACTTGAGTTTGATTGAATAGAGATCTACACACTTTGTCAGGAGCGAATGTGACTCTCACTGTAACTAACCTGACGCAGACTTTGTAGGTAACAACATTATCTGAATTTGGGCTGTGGTCGGCATCTCTCCTGGATCGGGTGCGAGCATCAAACCATTCAATTGCTGATCGTGGCACTTGCTCCTCTTTCCCCTCATCATTACTGTAGTCTTCACCATAGTAGTCATAGTTTTCCATAACCTTAGCTGATGAGACATCAGTCAGACTGTGTTGCTTTTTTTCAGCATTGCATAGAGAGTTTTGATTATTGCATTTGTATCAGTGGCTAAGGCTCACCAGTGTACGCCACTTTCCCCTCCACTTCGACATGGATAGACAGCAGCTCACATTTGTCCTTGGGTTCCAGTAGATGGTAAGCCTTTACAACCTGTCAAACAGATTGGTGATTTACTGTACATTTCAGATTTCTTTGACCAATTCTTGAGAAATTAAATCAACCCAAACTCACTTTCAGCTTGGCATTCCCTTCTCCACTCAACATCACAGTGATGTTGTTCCCTATCAGTCTCTAAGACGGCAAACACAAGAGAAGACAATTAATGGAAGTATGAGGTTAGACATTCATGTGTACATTTAGATGTACTGCTGACAATGTCTCCACTACCTTCAGCTCTGTTTCCACCTTCTCCTTGTTATTTATCAATGACAGCTGTACAAAGTCACTCCTTCCTGGAACAGTGAACTCTGCGCCCACTTCGTTGAAGGTCTTCTCTGGTCTCATCAGATCATACTCAGCGAGGGCTTCCAAGGCCACAATAGTATCCTGAACATGGTAATAAGGCAGTATTACACATTTAACTTTTGTATTATGACAGTTAATCTGGAATATATGCACTATACAAGAAATATAGGGACCATGTCCTAAAAATTGTATTTCAGCTTTCATTCTCAATCTAGCATCCCAATCACCTGAGTTGACCTGAAGCCTCCGCCATAGTTTTCTTGTGAGTTTAACCAGCAGGCTGCGCTGTCTGCCCACGCAAACTGCTTAAGTGCTACTGCTGTTAGGAGGGCATAGGCTGTCGTCTCCACTGTGAGGGCCCCTTGCCCCCTTTGATCCAGCTCTTCACCATTAGCAAGCCACACACGACATGTACCCACTGATTAGTCAAAGAAAAAGAAAACAAATGAAAAGGACTCACAGGTCTCAGGTCTCACATTTCAAATAGTATAATATTCTCATTGGCCCCTTTGTTCAGCTTTTCATTTTGACCACAATGGATGTGTTTACTGTGATGGGACATGCCTTCAGTAGACATTTGTTTGAGTTTCTCCCAGGCAGATAAAGCATTTAGTTTGTCTTTCAGGCAAACTGAGAGACAATAGGATGTAATGGCAACAGCATAAGGGTTCCCAAGCACTTGCAGGTGTGAGAGGAGGTACGTTGTTGATCTGAGAATGCTTGCTTCCTAATGAAAAGTAGCACAAAGAACAGTCAATTCTTTGCATCAAATTTTCTTTGTGAATTATATATTACATACATGGTATGAAAAAACATTAAAAACAACAACAGATACAATATGTCTTTGTATATATTGTCTCACCGCATTATTACGCTCATTCGCATCTAGGAAATTAAGGGATCGATGCAGTGCAACAGTTATGAAAGCCGTCATGGATGCGTGTTCATCTTTGCCTCTAATACCTCCCTGCAATTTAAACAGAGGGACAGTGTCGTATTTCACAGAGATTGTGTAGATATTTTGTTCAGTCTGTTGCTAAATCGCACCATATTGTTTGAAAGCTTTTGAAAGAGTTTACCTGCATTCCTCTGTCCATCACTGGTTTTGGGTCAATGAATGACCCATCATCATTCTGCACAGAGACCAAGTATCTGGTTGAGCGTCTGATTTCTTCAAAGGATACAACCTTATTCTTCCTCCCCAGCTGTCCAATAACCTGTGACTGACGCTCTGCCACCAAGGACAGCACTTTCACTACAAGGCCAGTCAGCCTGGGGATAAGAGAAAGACCAACAAAGAGGGGAGGGGATGGAGAAAGTTGCTAAAATTTTACCTTAGGTCATTATATTAGGGCATTAGAAAGTATATACTCACCAAGTACTAGATGGCCGATGAAGCCATGCTCCATAAGATCCATCATCTTTTCTGTATGTCAAAATTCTCATATAACCTGACAAAGAGATGTTTTTAGAATAATTTGGAGCAGTCAACATCGACAACTAACTCTTATCCTGATAACCCTATGAATTTGTTGTGGGTTATTGACTTACTTACCAAATAATGAGCAAGAGAGCGTCAAATGAATCAAATTTTATTCTGCTTTATATATCCTCACCTTCCTCAGTGCGATGAAGAGCCTCATCTCTGGCACCAGCAGGCAGGTCAAACCAGAGCTGCTTTATGTCAAGGTAGCGGAGGGCTAGAGCTGTAGGTGCCAATCGTTTCATCGTCTGTTCTGCACATCCATGAGGCAATTTGAGCAGACCAACAACCCCCTCAGGAGAGAGAAGGATCTGGGCTTTTGAGTCGCCAAACCCCTCCCCTGGGAGTCAGATGAGAATGGTGAATGGGAAAAGACATTAACTGTCATTTACAGAGCATAGGAAACTGATTTGTCTAATTGTACATACCTTCCATCATAATAAAGATATTGGAGTTGGAGTCAGGGACTGTGTCATCTGGTATCGTTCCATCAATGGTGAAAGAATCGCCCTTTCCTATCAAGACCATGGGAAGTTATTGGATTACACATTCTAGATGAGATAGATCTACGTATATTCTAGTTGCATCTATTTGCTGCTGGTTAGGTGCACCTGCCCAATTGATTGTTCTCTTCTATAAATGTGGCTGTTTTTGTACAGCTCTGTTTAAGCACTGACGATGGCATAAACTGCACCCCTCAATGAGAACAACACAAAAAGTGAGGGGTGCTCACTTTTTTTTTTGTGTTGTTCTCTTTTGGTTGGATTGAATAGATTCATATTTTTGCATCGTGGCACCCTCCTTTACTTCGTTTCCATAGTTTGAGTACCTGAACTTTTTTAAGTCATTGGAATTACCAGATGTACCAAATGTACTCTTCATTAAAAAGAAAAAACATTGACAAGTCTCATGTACTATGAGGAATATTGCAACAACTCACCATCCAATTTAATCACCTGAGTTCTTTCCACTCTGTGCTCTAGGCCCTCTGTCTACAACATGAGACAAGAGTGCTGAATTATTGTATATCCCTTGCTTTACACATCAAAACATGTTAGTGGAAAAAGTGTGTGGACTGAAATTTCTCTAGGTTATAAGTTTGCCCGTGGCTAGTACTTTAAAGACTCAGTTATGCCCAGTGAACAAATTATGTCCACTGGACATAATTTGAATGCATGCATTAAATTGCCGAGTGTGACAAGTGGCACCCTTCTGTACAACCGATACATACTGACACGGGGCTAGACTGTAGAAATACTCACATACGACTAGCAGTGTTTGTTAAGATAAATAATTTCACAGGTATTCAGGAGTGATAAGTATGCTTGTGTTGATATTGTTCATATACAACAATAGCACTATGTCAATGTTTACTGAAGTTTAGATTCATAGTTTTAGATGTAAAACTAGGATGTTCTTGGAGGGTCACTATGATGGAAGTACGACAATGTGACTTCCTCTTTTCCCCACTAAAGCTTGCCATAGGTAGGTTTCCTGTATCATAAAACCCTTCTTTCGCAGAGAGGGGAAATATTTTTTTTGTTACTCACCCAAACATTCAAATTCTTTTCAATTGCATCTATTCCCTCCTCCTCCTCTATATCATAGAGGCGTATTTTGATTGGTATTTTGCCTGTTACCATAGGGACAGCAGAAAAAGTGACAATCTGGGAAGACCGAGGTTCCACAGTAATGTTAACGAAGGCTGTAGACGTGGCTGAGCCGGGGGAACAAAGCCCTTTAGTTTGTTCCATATGAACTGCCAGCTGCAAACAAGTGTAGAGAGAAGAATAACATTAAGAAAAAAATCACAATTGTGTGTATTGAATGTGCCACTGTCAGGATATTCTGTATGTTGGAAGTATGTACCTTTGCAGGATTTTCGTCTCTATAGTTGTAGATGACAGCCACAATGGATATTTGCTCATATTTTTTTACTGAGTAAGGCAGTCTCAGAGACACAAATACTTCCTTAAATGCTCTGAACTCATAGGGCTCCGCTACACATAGTCCTGAATGATATATGGAGTAAGACAAATTAATGGCAGTTATTTATGGGCAGATTCTCAGTCAAATATCTGACATGCATTTGTGAGCTGATATTACCAGCTGTAGATAAACTGATAGCTTGAATCTCCCAGGTGGTGATGGAATCAGGCAGAGACAAGGTTTGACTAAAAAGAGTTTCACAACACAATAAATTAACCAGTAGTAATATAGTCGATCAGATATACGCTGTGGCTATTTACAAATTATACATAAGACACTTAGCTGTTACATTATCAATTTTACAAGCAACAAATAGTAAGGAGTGCAAGGGTCAAATGTGTGTGTGTGTATACATATATATATATATATACACACTACCACTCAAAAGTTTGGGGTCACTTAAAAATGTCCTTATTTTTGAAAGAAAAGCACAATTTCTTTCAATTAAAATAACATTAAATAGATCAGAAATACAGTCTAGACATAATGTGGTAAATGACTATTATAGCTGGAAACGGCAGATTTTTAATAGAATATATACATAGGTGTACAGAGGCCCATTTTCAGCAACCATCACTCCTGTGTTCCAAATTGTGTTAGCTAATCCAAGTTTATCGTGTTAAAAGGTTAATTGATCATTAGAAAACTGTTGTTTTGATTAAAGAAGCAATAAAATTGGCCTTCCTTAGGCTAGTTGAGTATCTGGAGCATCAGCATTTGTGGGTTCGATTATAGTCTCAAAATGGCCAGAAAAGAAGAACTTTCTTCTGAAACTCGTCAGACTATTCTTCTTCTGAGAAATGAAGGCTATTCCATGCAAGAAATTTCCAAGAAGATTTCATACAACGGTGTGTACTACTCTCTTCACAGAACAGCGCCAACTGGCTCTAACCAGAATAGAAAGAGAAGGGAGGCCTCGGTACATCAGAGTCTCTAGTTTGAGAAACAGACGCCTCACAGGTCCTCAACTGGCAGCTTCATTAAATGGTACCCACAAAACACCAGTCTCAACGTCAACAGTGAAGAGG
>CABFOQ010041659.1:0-35047 GCA_900660455.1 Gephyroberyx darwinii
TCGGGGGTCATACCATCAGCCCCAGGAAGCGGGAATACGCCCATGGAGATGGGCCGCTCTTTTCTGGATACACAGAGAGAAACAGATGGAAGAACAATGAGCCATTTTTAATTCAAGGAACACGTTCTTTGGGCGTCAACTTACCGGTTAAGTGACGAGAACGTAGACACCAAAATCATCCATGGTGCATAAAAGGTACATATTCTTGAATGATGTTGGTAAAATTGAAATGAAATATGACATTAAAATACCGCACTACTTTCCTTCATTATATAGGAAATGAAGGTGGTGGGTGATGGTGTCCATGTTCTCATCACTTCACAGGTAAGTTGACCAACGGGCCAATTCCTTTAAAGTGTTCTTTTGGTAAGAATGCATGGGGGAGCCGCAGTCCTTAACCACGGTACTTAAATGAACAAAAACATAGGATTGATAGTTTTCGATGCGGAGCGAGGGGTATAGTCGGACAGCTTTTCATTAGAGTCTGGACGTTTGGCCTCCCATCTCCATGGTGCGATGAGGTCCCTACAGAGAGTGTGACATTGATAGAACGTGTTACAGCGTGGGGTTTTTAACCACAGCTACTTCACGAAGCCTGAGGTCCCATACTGGTAGACCCCTTATCTTGTCGAAGCAAATATTGTTTCTAGATTTGGATTTATAACAGCCAAAACACACACACACACACACACACAAAGTTAGCCAACTTGATATGCAGAGGAAACGGCAGGCTTTAGTCAGACAGTTTTCCACTGCAGTGGAACACAACCTGATGTTCGTTACTGAGCCACGACTAAACAATAGCAAGATGTGATTGAGACTTCACAGGGAGGTGTTTTGACAAAGTCTCCCCTGGAGAGTTTCGCACTGACGTGGTTGGTGCTGATATCAAGCCAAGCACATCATAAGCTCCATTAGCTGAGGCAATAACGCAAATCCATGTGTATCCGTCTCTGTATCGGAGCTGTATTTGCCATCTGTGTGATTAGAAGGGGGTGAGCTGAGGACCCACTGGCAGAAAGAAACACCTGTTAGCTTCCCCAACCCTCATAATAACACTTACTAACATTTGGACGCACACACTCACACGGGGTTAATACATACACACATGCTGAGGCTTTGAAATACACCACTTTTAGAGCTCCCACTTCAACGTTTAACACAACAGCAGCCCTTCCCTGTTACAGTGACTGGGTATCAAATGTACAGTGGGACCAGAACAATGGCCGCCATGGTGAAAAGAGCAGGCGGCCGGCAGCAATGAAAAGCAGCAGCCGCTCAACAATAGACACACCACCATATTGAGAGAGGCAAGGGGTCACATTCAGGCCAGGGATGGTGACCAATGCCGCCTTTTGTTAGGTGGAGTGAGTGGCAGGGTGACAGTTCTCCAGCTCCTGTTCATTCTTAATCCAACAGAAAACCTTTAATTCATTCTTAGAGGAATCATAAAGAGCAGCTATGGACTCGGATGCACAGCAGTGCTGAGATGGGGTTCATCTCAGGTGGTGTAGTCTTCTCTCTACCACCGCTCTCTCTCTTGACCCACTTTCAGCCTGCATGTCTGATGACAACACAGCCGCCACATGGCAACGGTGACTGCATGGCTACCAAACTGGCTGAGAGGAGATGGAGATTACAGTCGATAGAGGACTGGATCGATAAACTGAGATGGACAAACACACACACACACACACACACACACACACATAGACACACACACCTGTACCTGCTGGGTCTGGGTAAGGAGGGCAAGGAGGGCAGGGCAGGTAAGCCACCGGTAGAGACAGAGTAGTGAACCAGCAGCAGCACTGACAAAGAGACCAGGACAGCAGAGTTGATGACTACCGCTCCCCCAACGAAGCCGAAAACAAACAGCAGCATACACCCGGGGCTCATGGCCCCCCCAGATCATGGCCCAGTGCCCCACCAGGGACCAGGAGGTAAGGGGCACAGCCGGTGAAAGCAGAAGAGGAGCCAACGAAGTACTGAGGCACTAAAGTACCCCCGTCAGACCTGCTGCTGTTGTTACCGACTGTTCTTATATCTGAAGACGATGGTGAGAGTGCGCTCGCTCCGTCCGTCTAGCAGGGAGTCAACGGTGGCCGAGCAGTGGATAGTGTGCACTGAAGCTCAGTCGAGAGGAAGTGCGGGTCAGAGGCAGTGTGGTTTCCCGGCAGCAGTAATAACAGTAATCCCGGCGGCTTCAGCGGCGGCAGCAGCAGTGATTGATTAGAGCAGAGCTGTGCCAGAGACAGCAGAGCAGCAGATCCTCCACAGAGGGAGGGGAGAGAGAAAGATGGGAGGCTCTGGCTGGCGACAGAGCATCTTCCTCCAGCAAGTGATTCTCCTTTCCTTTCTTGTGCCGAGCTGCGACACTGCTGCTGCTGTGCAATCCAGAATACTCTGACGCTCTCCCTCTCTCACTCTGGTAGCACGCACCCCCCTCCCTCCCTCTCTCTCTCTCTCTCTCTCTCGGATGCTGAGACAGCTCGTTCCATATGCCTCCTCTCAGCCTGTAGCTTATTGGCTACAAAAGGGGGAGACCAAGCAGGGGGGCGCCCTCTGGGAACTGGCAGCATGTCTGTATTAACTGAAGGAATAGTGAGGCGAATACAGGGGGGCTGCATGTACACACACACACACACACACACTCTCCTTGGTGCATTAAACAGCATGATTAGTATAATCATGAATCTGAGCTAAACCCTAAACAAAATAATTTATAATGTGATACTGTTTCTCTTTTCTCTTGCACAGGGTGTCTTTTCTCGGAGGTCAGAGGTCAGCTACAGACCAAGTTCAAGTTCAAGACTTTTATTGGCAATTTGTGACAAGTACAAGCACATTGGAATTCTTATTCCTGATCATCCCGCCAGCACACACAAATTGAAATAACACACTGAATAGAAAAAAGGAGATATGGACCACCCCCCGGACCTGGTAGGGATTCAGTGTCTTGCTCAAGGACACTTCAGAGTGTTTGCCGACACAGAGTCTTGAAGCCAGATCTTCCAGTAAAGCCACCGTTCAAACTCGATGTGAGGACACTGTAAATGAATGCTCATTTTAACTTTGGGGTCTGGCTGCCCCCCTGCAGCCCTGGGCTCAGTCATAATCTGCTCTGCTAGCGACGAGAGCATTGAACCACAAAGCTCATCATCCCATCACGGGAGATTACTCTGACAACAGCCAAACAACTGCCCTGATTTACACAACATCCACAGCATCCTCTTCCCATCCCACTGTATCCCAGTTTCATCCCGTCCTACAGTAGCTCACAGTTGTCTCATACTCTCTTCTTATTATACTACCATGTCCAAGTCCTCTCACAACATCAACCTTGTCCTACCAACGGCTCCTAATATCTTCATTTTCTAAAAGGTTCTTTTCTTTGAATTTAGCTGAAGCTGCTTTCCCTTTCTCCCTCCCTTCCTCTATACCTGCCTACCTCGACCCGTTCCTCGCTTCATTTTTGGATTTTTTGCTGAGACAGGTTCCCTGACCTACTTCTGCAGAGCCTGTCTGTAGAGAGAATAGTGTGTAGGAGTGGAGCCTGCAGTGGTGAAAACACTTTGAATCCAAGTACTCCACTCACACACAAGCATTATCACCAAAGTAACAAATACAAGTCATTTAGTCTCATATTTGTGTCTTAAAATCATATTTTTTGAGTGAAAAATTCTGCCAAGGGGACAAGATAATTCCACTTGACACTAATGCAGTTTCACTTTTACACAGAATTTCTAAGAACAAGTGTCAATATCTTTGAACAAGGCAAAACACTCATACGTATATCAAGAAAGTGTCATTTAATTCAGAAACTTCTTGAAACAAATTGATTGCACTGGGAACCAATGTAGTTATCTCAGTCCATTGGCAGGTTTTTTCACTTGTTTTAAGCAAAATAATATATTGAGAATCATTCAATAGATTAAATGACTTGTTAAATTGGGTATTTTCTGCAATGAACTCAGCATGTATGTTCTGACAAAGTATTTCACTGGCTTCTGCTATTTCATGCCCAATGCAAAAAGGCTGAAAATTCCCATGACAGTGCCTGTAAAGTGTTGAATGTGCTTTAGAAAAGTTTCAGAATAAGAGCTAATCTAGATTGTGCCATTAAGAAGATCAGAGAAGTGGTCCAAGATTAGCACTCCCTCAATGTGAGTGTCAAGGCCAGTGACTTGAGAAATTAGACTGACAAATCAAATAGGTTCATGCGTACACAGTGACTATGTTGAATGGGGATGTAACAAACACGATGAATAAGTGAGTAAAAAACCATGATGTGCTTGGCTTGTCTCACCGGGCTCTGGCTGACGTGCCCGTGTCGGAAGGCTCTACTGTCGTCGTATGTTGGTGTTTAGTTCGCTCCAGGTGCTCCATGTAGTTGTGGATCATCTGGAAGACACATGAGACACAGACAGTGATGGGATTAACTATTAACCTTTGTTAGAAATGTCCTTATTGATGTATACACAGTCACTTTGATTGCAAACCGGAGCGCACAGGGTGTTTTATATGTTGATATCTTCTCTGGCCCGTTATTTCAATGCATTTCATTCTCCTGAATGCCGCCAATTCCCGACCGATTCTGCTACAACACAATGATAAAATCCTGTATAACTGACAAAAAACATTGTGTCTAGGCACAGCTGTGACAGTCACGCTCACAATATGCTATTTAGCTGAACCGACAGTCTGTATGTGACAGGTTTTATTAAGACTTTAACGTTCTCTGTTCAATATTATTCAGATCAGCATTTGGCTGCTAAAGACCGAGTGGTTTGTTTTGGCACTGCGGCATCTGTTAGTGATGCAATATATATAAAAGACCCAGGCAGGGCAAAGGCTCGGCAGACCACATACTTCATACTCTAGTCAGCTTCAGCTGGCCCACTTCTCTGCTCCATCCCATAAAGCACCTTTGCCTTTCCATCTCTTATAGGCCATCTCTGTAAATCTAATTCTGTGTCTCTTCCTTTCATCCTCACTGTATTCTGTTTTCCCTAGCACAGGGCTGAAAAATAGCACGGTCTTGCTACATCACTGAAAGAATAATCGGCCGATCGTTTTTGGCATCCACGTGCAACACAAGACAATGTACATTCAAAAATGTATTTAACTCCCATGACTTTCTACATTTTGTGGTGTTGCAGCTTGAATTCATAATGGATGGATTAAACGATTATCAAATGAGATATTTTATTGTATTTATTAATTTGTTATTAAAACTTTGACATTATGGGTTATGAAGTGTAGATCAGTAACCAAATTCTATCTATTTTGAAAGAATATAAGAGCACAAAATGTGGAAAAAGTCAAGAGGGTTGAATCATTTCTGAAGGCACTGTGTGCAGTCACTGCATGCAAGAACATACACACACCCTGTTCAGCATACCTCTGTGTGTCTCTGATGGAGGGTATTGTACTCCTTCCTGAGCTCTGCTTCTCTCTCGTCCAATCTGCTAACTGGATAAGATAAAGAAAACAAGAAAAGAGACAGGAACTGTCAAAAAGTCACAAGCCACCTGGAGTATTACATGATTTAAAATAATATGTAATGTGTCTAATTAAAGTTTTATGAAAAGGCATAGAAGGCATAACCTATTGACGCTAATAAATGATCTGCCAATGTAAAGGCCAGTATTGTTGGCCTATGTTTTATATCATTCAGGTCAGTAATATTGGATTTGGTGGTATTTATTAGCACAGTCAAATAGGATCAGTTGTTTACCCTCGCTGTAGTAACACCTCAGTGCCACAAGGGGTCCTCGGTCTACCAATAAAGCCCTCACCAACTTCTGCCTTTTCCACAGCTCTGAATCCATAAAATCAAACTATTACTATAATCATTCATAAAGTTTCAGCAGAGGTTAAAAGAGTACAACCACTCAACTCTAGAAACAGCAGACCTGCCATCCCTGATTTTCTGAAAACCATCATCATTGTTTTGACACAAAATGTACAACTACATATCATTTTTCCAAATGGTACACACTACACTCTCCGGTCCATGCTCTCAAAAAACCCACCCAGCTATCTAAACTCTTTATAAACTTGCCAAACTAATGGCACCTTTAATGCTGACGAGGTTGTTGAGGAATAAAGTCATTGGTTACAACAGTAAACTTGTTTATTGTTTCTTTTGAAGCAAATTGTGATTTAATATGTTCATCAATACTTCACCTCCTTTTGTCACACAATGTCAGATATGACATTACCCAAATTGACAAACCTGTTACACATGAAACTATGAAATATTACACATTATAGCATTTCCAAAATTGTGAGGAACAAATGTTTTACTTACTGTAAGGACATTTTATCAATAAATGCTGGATACAATTACAGAACATTGATATTATAGAAAATAGGATTGAGATATCTAAAGATATCTATTTTTATCTGAAAAGAAAGTAACACTTGGACTGTTTTGAAAAAACAGTCTGTTTTGAAAACATGAACCTTAGTTGGAGGAATCAGTTGAGAAAACAATCTGTCAAGACTGCGATAAACTCCTTCCATCACTGACGATGCAAGACTGAAAAGGTAATATGCATTTCAGCATCTTGTTGTATGTGGTCTGTCATCCTAAAACTCCAAGTAGGTTCAAGGGAAAGAAGAGGCACAACACCCTTCTTTAAAACCAATCCTGTTAGGGTCAACTTCAAAGCCTGTGTGTATTTGTCTTGACACATATGCAACCGAACACACACATATAAATATAGGTGCTATACAAATGATCCATCTATGAAGGGACCATCCGCCCCAGTCATATCCAGCACCACAACGTACATATCCCATTGTGTGTGCTTTAGCTCTTGGCTGCCACTGGTTGTTTGTAGTCAAAACAGCTTGAGTGTGTTTTGATGATGGCCAAACAACAAATGCTCTCTCATAAAGGAGAGGGCAAGAAAGAGTGGAGCCACTAAAACGTCCCATCTGCTTGGTTCCAATGGCTGTCAATTCACAGCACCTGCTATACTTAACGCTTCATAGCATAGGTTTTAAAGTCAAGAGCAGCTCTCTTCTCGGGCGTCCTGGTGGCCCAGTTGTCTAAGGCACATACCATGTCATTGTGACGTGTTGGGTTCGAATCCGGCCCGGGATCTTTGTCGCATGTCACTCCCCCTCTCTCTCGCAATCATTCCTGTCCCTTGTCACTGTGAACTACGCCTAAAAAAGGCAAAAATGCCAAAAACATACTCTTTCAATTCAACACCTACGCGATTAATGAAGAGGGACAGCAGCTGCGTAGTATGATGCAAGCTGTGATTCAGTGTGGTTATGAGAAGGCTGATAGAGGAACTAGAGAAAACAACCCAGGATAGATAGAGCGGTGTGTGGGGAGTACAGGGAAGTGACCCTAATCAAAAAGCCCCATGTGTAAAACATGAAAACCTGCAGTTGTGAGGATGTTTCTGCAGGTGCTCAAAGAGGAAAAAAAAAAAAACTTTCAGGGCTAAGGGTTAGTTGTGGAAGTAGGATTAAGACTTCAGTTAGGGTTAATGGTTAAGGGTAATTTAGTGATTAAGGTTAGAGGTTAGGGAGTGAATGTTAGTCATTATTGTAGCGCATTAACGTGTTTACTGATTTTTATATCCTCGCTTACGGTTTTATAACCCACTGAGTAGGGGAGGTAGGCCGGCATTTTACAATACCACCGTCAACAACATTTCACCGTTTTGGTCTTTTATCTAATAAATTGCACACAGCAGTGGAACTCTGAAGGATTTCTAATTGAAATTGGGTAAGAGCAGACAATCTTGACAATTTGACTCCGAGAAACTGACATCAAAAAGTCATCCAATCAAGTGTTACTCCCAATAGAAAAAATAGAGTGTAACAGACAGGCAGGACAGCAAAAATGGACAGAGAATGAAAATATATTGGGTTTACATTCATCTGAACATGTTGAGGAACAAAAGGTCAAATAGTGTGTGTGTTGGTCCACTGGCATGATCCACTGATCTAAGTCACACTGCTGCCATTTCTGTCCACAGACATAATTACAGACACCAATGAAACTCTGCAAATGGCTCAAAAAGAAAAAGGGGAAGTGTCACATTGAAAGAAATAAAAAGATCTTTGCTGAGAGCTCTCATTTTGTTCCCTAGAGTAAACAAGGCTCATGTTAGGATCTTGCAAGGGGAACAAACAGCTAGTCACACACTGTCAAACACAACGCGGTCATACATATATCATGCAGGTTTCTTTTGATGCCCTGTACAACGTAACAAACTCTCTATGGTACAGGATCGGAGACTTTAGCCAGACTACAAAGTAAAAGTTCAAGTATGTTACTAATGACCTCTATTCATTAGGGATAGGGGAGTCCATCTGCCCTCTGGCACATCAGGCTAACAAACAGTCACAAGACCTGCAACAGGCGATGCCACTCAGAGGGTATTTCTGGTGTGTGTGTGCGCTAGCCTGGGGAGAGGATAAAGCTGCTGCATTGAACCTATGTATGTGAGAGAGAGGCAAGCGAACGCATTGTATGTGCATTCAGGCTCTGGACTTACTCTGGTCTGCATAGTTTTTAGTTTTCATCTCTAGCTGGCGTGTGTGTGACTCCAACATCACCAGTCGACACTGGAGATCCTTCTTCTCGCCCTCCTGGGAGTCTTCAAAAACAATGTACCTCTGCAGATAAAAATACAGAGAGAAAACAGGGGGGAAAGAACATAACATGTCATCATCAATGCACTGAACCTGGTGTTAGTGTTGGGAGTTTGCGGAGTACAGTTTAAAGCAAGGGCTCGATGATGTTGATGGCTGCAACAGGAGAGTGCAATCTGACATGTATGTGGCTCTGAATGATCAGTATCAGCACCAGCATCAAACCCTTTGAGTGTGTGTGGGAGAGGGAGATGCTAACAGCGCTGACACCAATGGAAAATGGACACAGCAGATCTGTCTTCAGCTCCATTGTGAATGTCACTCAACCTCTCTGCACAACAGGTGCACAGCGCCAGCTTCTTGGCACAAACACTAACAGCCACGCTACACGCCTGTGTGTGTGTGTGTGTTGGTGAATATTTGGGTGTGTCCGCTCTTTCACAGTTGTCACGTCTGTTGTGGGAGGCAGACAGTGTATCATTCAGAGCCTGAATTGACCCTGAGATGAAGAGTTAAGAAAGTGAGGCCATCCACTTTCTCCAAGAACACACACACAGACACAGACACAGACACACACACACACACAGCGAGTAACTGTGGTCATATTCAAGGTTGGGTTTTTAATTTTCACAGCAGCTGCCACCAACCTCAGACCTTCTCTCAGGGTATTTATGGCTAAGATGTGCCTGTGGTTGTTTTTATTTGCGGTTGCGCGCATGACGACAATATAAATGTGATCCTTTATTGATCACTGTAGGGAAATAAGTCTTTTCTGTTGTCCCCCTCCACAGGGAGGTCAGAGGTCAGGATTAGCTATAGTCATTAAAAGGTCTTGCTCACACCACCAAGGCCAATTCCTGCAGACCCAGGGGGCTTCAACCTGGGTCATCAGATGGTTTCTCTAACTGCTAAACCACCGTGCCCCCAAATATAATCCTGTTAAGGCAGGGTCAACCTGCTCCTACCCAGTGGCAATTTACAAACACTTCACAAATAGATTATATTAGATGAAACTGAGTATGTGCAGGAGCAAAAAATTGGATGGAGAAAAGAAAAACTAGGTTATAAATAAGAACAGAGCGAAGGGGATATTAAACATAACATAGCAAATAAAGAATGAATGAAAAAAATATGACTATATATATGAATTTACAGCATATATGCAGTGTATGCAACAGCAGTAGAAGATCCTGAGGCAAAAAATAATGAAAATATGATATAAGTTAATGATCTGGGCCCCATTTCCCATTTGCTCCAAGATCTTCATCCTTTGACTTGCGATTGTGACAACGATGGTATTGACATTGAAACGGTTTGGGGAAACATGAACTGTGAAACTCCTACACTCCAGGTGATAAGAAGGCAACAAATGCTGGTTTTGTTACCCTCTTGGCTTGTTTGATTCTTGTACTTAGGGCCCCCATCTACTGATACCTCAGCTTATCGGGTAAGTAAGTTGCCTTACAATGGTTTGCCTGTGAGCAGTCTTGTGATGTGGCCGCTTCGTCCAGGCCCAGTGGCCGGCCCCTCGGCGGGGCATGAACAGTCATCTGTGAGGCGAGAAGGATCACCTGAATCCCCTCCTAGGCCTCCAGCCTACAGCAGAACAAGCAGGCTCTTCTTTATACAGATGGCATAACAAGCCTGTGAGTTGACATGATGGTGATCTGTGGTGTCTGCCAAAGGTGTTTCTTCAAGATGTGTTTGTGAATTCTCTTTTAAAATAAAGCCTGTTTTTATTATTCCCTATTCAGGTCAGTCAGGGGGTGAGATACTTGTGGGCTATTGCACTTTGTTGTGTTGTTCTTGTACAACACATGATTTATCACATGCAGTATCTAACAAAAGTAAATGTTGTATTACAAAACTTTCAAAACAAACAAGAAAAATACAAGTTTATAAAAAATAATTAATATTTTATTTATATGAATAAAATGAAAATGCGATGACACAAAAAGATCAGAAAGTACATCACATAGTGAAGTACAAATTAATAGTTAAAAGCAGATTTATAAAAATGTGTTTTCAATGGGGTTAAAAGAAGCCACAGATGTAGCAGCTCTTCTCTCCTTGGCAGGTTATTCCCGAGTTTAGGAGCCCAACTGCAAATCCTTTGTCCCCTTTTGATTTTAGTCTGGATTTTGGTACAGCTAATAGAGATTTGTCACTGGCGCGAAGACTGCGCTCTTCAACATAGGGAGATAAAAGCTCTAAAATATACTATGGGGCTCCATGTATTGCTTTTAAAGTAATAAGTACAATTTTGAAATCAATTCTGAAATCAACTGGTAGCCAGTGTAGATTTGCTAAAATGGGAGTGACACGATCTCTCGTCTTAGTTCTTGCTGCTGCATTCTGAACAAGTTGGAGACAAGACCAGGTTTTCGATTGAGAACTGCAGTAGTCAATAAGAGATGAAATGATAAATGATGAAAGATTTCTTAGCTTATGGAAACAGGACTGGGCACTTTTCTGGAATCAAAAATGACTCACAAATTTCTGGAGGCTGATTTGACATTTGTTGGATCATGGGGTTTACCGATAAGGAAAGCTGTGTCATCTGCAAAGAAATAAAATTGTTGCGTTTGCAAATGATATGCCCAAGAGGAAGCGTATAGATAGAGAAGAGAATAGGACCAAGGAACCTTGAGGAACCCCACAGCTTAATGGAGATGAGGAGGACACAGAACTCCTTAAACTAATGGAGAATTTTCTGTCAGAAGGATACGAATTAAACCAATTGAGAGCAGTGTGTAATTCCCACAAAAAAGTGGATATACACAAGATGCATGCAGCTGATCAACTAGGGAGCCAGATAGCTGAGATCACATTCAAGTAAACAGACCATTAATTAGCTCTATATATCATCTCTGTATTTTTCTGGGGAGTGTCTAAAGAACTGAGACGTTAGTAAGTAGAGGACCAGTTCCCATGTAAATCTACTAAGAGCATTAACATAGCACTGGGCTAGACTACAGACGGCCGGCCTTGTAGGGGGGGGTTCAAACATAATCTGTAAACATGTACACACACACATACACACACATGCTCAAAGATATCAACACACAGACACGCCAAATATGAAAAGAAATCTTAGGCATAAGCTACATGTTTAACCAATTCCAGTCATATGTGTGGTTAAATATAGTTGGGGGGTTTAGTTCATTTTGAACGTCTACGTTACACCAATTATAAAGGATTTACGTATGGGTGACACACTCTGACACCCTCTCCCCCACGCTCACATCAACCTACAGATTTATAAGCACTCTTTCAACAACTTCCTAATATCTCTCTCTCTCTCACACCCTGCTGCTTATCATATGACCCAGGAAAACGTTCATATGACAGCGCTCCAGAGAATGAGTGTTCCACCATTTAAACGTGCAATCTGCGATCTTCTTCCCCCCCCTCCGTGCTCCATGTATAAAGCTCCCTTTGTCCCCGAGCGTGCATGCACGCACATGCATGTGGCTCCGGCGCAAGCACGTGCACACCCACACACACAGGACTCCACTGTATTGGCACTCAATTGACAGAGAGCGCGATAAACTCCTCTCAGTCTGCAGTGGCTTGGCTTTGGGCTGTTCCTGGGGCATCTGGGAAAGCTGGAGTTTGTAAAGGCCTGGCCACCAGAGGCAACTCAATGTTATTTCACTGAATTAACCAAGAAATATTGCAATGCGTCTAGCAGGCTAATGCCGTCACAATGATAAGGTTCACATGAATGTTAACAGAATCAGTCAATCAAGATGCAACACTTTTCTCCAAATACACATTAGCCTGCTCCAAATCATAAAATGAACAGTCCAGAGATGATATCTGCAATGGCTGGGATGACAAGATTGACATGGATGAAAATGGATGAGCGGAGTTTGTATTATTATTTGTTCCTCCAGTGATGGCTATTCTCAATATATCTCTTCATGCAATACGCCAGCCTTCAAATTCTTTATTGTGCAGATAATGCAGGTTTACATGTTCATTTAAGTCATTGAGCTGAATCTCCGAGGGAACCGAGGGAAGTGCTGTTTTTCTAAGAATTTCCTGCCCTGCCCTTTTCCTCTCCTCCGTCTTTTGAGTCAAACTACTAGACGAGGTATTCCTCTGGGATAGGAGCGTGGAGAAAAGGGACTTGGCCTGTTCGATATATTTGTTTGGCAAGATTAATCTGCTTCTTTGCTTCCGAAAGTGACTTGTCACCCAAATGAGCAGCTCAGTAACTGAGATCGAGCCATGCTTTCCACTCCCCTCCATTGTGCAGGCAGTTGTTTTGGTGTTTGCACACTTCACATTCAATCAATCTCCGAGTGTCAGTGTGCAATGAATTTCTTCTATTGTATAACCCTTGAGGTTTTTTCTGGCGTGAAATGTCCCTAATGGAAATACAACTGCTATCAGCTTAGTAACAGCTGTCAGCAAGTCACACATTACTGTAGCAGCATCACTGAGCGGTCAAAGTGATGGCGAGATGGGTGAGATGTGAAATGTGGAGAGGTTTTGTGAGGTTGTGTGTCTGGTGGAGTGAGTCATGGGTTTCTGATTTTGGCAGTCACATCGCAAAACGCAGCGATAAATCAGCATCACCGTTTTAGCTCCCTACCATCACAGATATCAGGTCAGAGGAAGGTTACAATTCTGCATCCTAAAGTAACAACATTTTCACATTAATAAATGTCCGTTTTGCTACTCTCCATCGATATCCATATAACACAACAGTGATTTAACCCAGTGGTTCTCAATCCAGTCCTCAAGGACCCCCTGTCCTGGAGGTTTTAGCTCCAGCTCTACTCAGGCACACCTGAACCAATTAAGGTATCATGAACATGTGAAGCCTCTTATAGGTTCAGGTGTGTCTGAGTAGACCTGGAGCTAAAACCTGCAGGACAAGGGGGTACTTGAGGACTGGATTGAGAGCCACTGATTTAACCTATACCCAGTTCATGAAAGCTTTCACATTTGTTGTTCTGTGTTGGGTAGCTCTTTCCCAGTAAACAATCCTCTGGCACGCAGGAAGTGATGCGTTTTACATTTCTGGCAGCAGCAACAGTGGTTTGTTTGGAATAAATAGAAGAAGAACTGGGTAGTTAGGAGTCTCTAATTGTGGTAGTGTCACATCATCCAATTCTGTACGACACTGCTCTAGCAGAGTGCCAAAATAAGTAAAGAAGAGATGCAGCATGGCCTGCATGAGTCGTGAGGCCGGACTAGATGGTACATTTAGATGTTTTTAAGTTACCCTAGCAATACTTTAAACCAGGTTCCACCTCAGAGCCACAGAAAAAGAAGATTCAATCTACTGTATGTTGTATTGTGACGCCAATAGTGCTGTCCATATGATGTAAGCCTGACACAATGATGACTCCCTATGAGCACTCCCGCCAATTCCTGAATTGTCACTACCCATACAAATGTAAAATCTCTCTCCTATAGAGCAGTTGCAAGTCAAAGGATTAGGCCTATTACACCATCATGGCTAGGGAAATTGCATGGAAATAAGGAATTCATCAAAATAACAGGCGAAGTGACTGGCTGAGTGAGGGACTGGCTTTTCAGGGGATCAGGTACTTTTTACAGCAGCCTGAGGATCAACATGACTCAGGTCATTCAGTTCAGACTACAGTTAAGACTAAAGTCACTTAGTGAGAGTTAGAATTCTTTCTCTTTTAAAGTAACACAATAACATCCCCAAGCTAAATTCCCAAGTGCACAGGTCTAAGCTTTTACAACATCATAGGAACCGTCGATAAATGATTAAGTCGCTGCTTTGTAACCCGTTGCACTTGCCATTCAACATTTCACTGTCAATACCAGAAAAAAAAAAATAAGGAGTGGCAACACACACACACCCCAAACCCAACAAATCAGGACATGTCAAAAACATTCTTAGGCTGTAATTTTAGATTTTGTTTAAGTGTTAAATTGTTTAATCCTGATTTTGCTTACAATTTTTGTTAGTAATGTTTGATTTTTTTTTTTGCAGTCTATACCATATTAGCAAGCACTTATTTTCCTGGGGTAAAATAAGTAAAGGAGTAATGAGGGAGATTAAGTGTGCAAACCCCTGCAGTAGTCTGGGGTTGCTATCAGTGTTTGAGTGGTTCTGATTATGTGTATGATGCAGTACCATGGAGAGCAGGGTGGGTTAGGGGGCATGCTGTGTGTTTATGAGCTCAAAAGTAAAAAAAACACCACTGAGAAGAATTGCTGCCACCACAGAAGGGCAAATCACTAGACACACTGAGACATTGTAGCTACAGAATTACAAATATTAGAGGTATTGACAATGCAAGGGAAAGTGTGTACAGTGGAAAGCAGTAGAGTGGGGGGGTTAAGATTTAATTGCAATAGGCTAACTAAGAAAAATACAAGGCTTAGACTGTAGTTATACCGTTTATGCTTTCAACTCATCGGTGCCTGTTGCTACCAAGGATTTAGCATGGGCAATATCCCATATTTTAGCATAGCAATATCAATAAGGAAGGTCTCGTGGTGAGGAGAAAAGCTGTTGCTTGATGTTACAAGAGTAGTATGCATGGTCAAGGTTAAATTAACTAAAGAGGGACGCAAAGGAGTAAATGGGTACAGGAATTAAGTGTGGAGAATGAAGAGTTCAATGAAGAGTTCGTAAACAAATAGGCCTACATGACTGTCATTTTGCATACACTATTGGCACTATGAAATGTGAAGACTAATAATTCTGCAGTAAATCTGGAAGAGTAGGCAAATAGGTGCGTCATTTGTTTGAATCAAATGACATGGCACATGTTTTTCATGTCATTAGCTATGGAGCTGAATGTGAGCAGCAGAAGTTTAAAATTGTGCTTGTGAGCAGCAGACAGCAACCAGACAAACATCAGTGATTTGTGTGCATGCAAAGTGATGTTTGACTGGAAAACAGGTGATGGTGTATTATAAAACAAAACTACAAAGCTGCTTCATGCAGCACTACCAGCAACGACAGGTCCCAAGAGTGGCATCCATGGTGACATGAACTAAGACCACAGCACAGGTTGTGCAACTGTTATTTGCACTGCAACTACTGTCAACTTGTGTTCTGCAAGTGGCCAGACCATCTCCATCACCTTCACCTTCACCTTCCTAGCACACTAGTTCTGCTGGTGGAAAGGTATCTCTCAGTTAGTAGAGTAGTCAAACCTCGCATGAAAAAAAGGACAGGCCAATATGTATTCAGAAATCTGGCAATTGCATGGCTGTCTTGCTTATCGGCAAAAGTACAAACCTTATTAAATATGACTCAAGACTTTCTGACACATTACGAACCACTTATCATTTCGGCACACGTCAAATCGACCAATCAGGAAACATTTTAATATAAATCCAACTGTTACAACTGGTTCGCCTGTTATTCCCACAATCTTCTTCCACCAAAATACACCGTGGTAGACGGTAGCGAGTAGTGTGAACCAATTCTAAACGTTGAAATTTAACTGAAATTAAGTGCTGCTTGGTGGATTACATATATGCCGAATTGAATAGTGGCTTCTACATGTTTTTTGAAAAGCTGACTTGACTTATGTTTCATGTTTCATTGGGATTTCACTTTTGCCGTTAATCAAGCCAACATTAAATTGACAGATTTTCGAATGGAGTTTGGCGAAATGTTCTCTCTTGTATGGGAAGAACGTATCTAGGTTTTAAGTTAGTTAACAAGTTATTTAGGCTGTGATCTGGTCAAACCCACCTCTTCTGCATGTTTCCTCAGCGCTTTCTCTCGTTCGTACTGGGTAACGAGTTGCTCGTTGTCTTCCTTAAGCAGCTCCAGCTCCACTTCGTGCTCCTGGTTGACAGCAAACACCGAGTCCAAGTTCTCCAGCACGGCGACGACCAGCGGCATCAGCTCTTTCACCACGTCCTCGTCATATTTTCCGATTAGCCGTTCAAACTCGCGGTATATGGAACTGGCCAGACCCGACACCCGCTCGGACATCATAGCCGAGGTGCCCGGGTCATCTTGGTACAAGACTACGTCGTCCAGCTCCATTTTCTTGCTGCCACTTCCACTTCTTTCCCAGCTAACGAGCTAGCCGCAAGCTTCAGCTGGCCAGGAGCTGCCCGCCTTATTACTTTAAGCGCAACAAAACTGCGTCGCTAAAACATAGTTCGACTACTATATGCGGAGGAGACACTGTAATTCTTAAACAACTTCTGGTTCCCTACTAGTGTGGACGGCTGACTTTAAAGGCTAGCCTGCTAGCTGCCAGTAGTGAAAAGTCTTTACTTGGCTTCGCTGTTTAGTTTCCCTATCCAACAGATGAGCTCCTGTTGCTGCCTTCAGGTGCTATCGGAAAGGTCGATATAAGCACACTTAAACGACTCAATGAATACTGGTGAATGCGGTCGAGAAAGTCGGGATTTTCTCTAATAACGGAGTTGCCGTGATCTGACGTGTAAGGGGCGGGGAGCATTGGAAACGGTGTCAACATCTTATGGTAACTATATGTATTTTATTATGTACTCCTGTTTGCCATTCCATGTAAATTATTTGTTTGTCGTATGTATCTTTTCATCCTGTGTTTAACTTTAGTTGTAACATATGCAACGTCTTATAAATCAATTAAATTAAAACGTCAATCACATGCCATCTCACTTCATGCTGCCGTTGCAGCACAAAGGAAATCTGTGCCGTTTAATTTCTAAAATAAAATAACAGATACCAAAAAACATACTTCTGTTACAGGCTCCATTCTGTTATTATTCCAACCGAAAGCATTTGAATTTACCGTTTACGAACTTTGAAAGAGGAGCTTACAAGGAGCACGCGAAGGCAGCATGTGTTGTTGATGGGACTGTCGCGCTGACGTCACATGCTAAAGAGGGCTGGGAGGGATAGAGGGTAAAAACTGCTGCTAATCCTTAGTCATCTATTCATTGGAAACATTTTGTAATTATATGCCCCCCTCCTCCCCAGATTTGCAAACGAGCGTTTTTGAGTCAAGGGACTAATCCAAATTTTAGGCTTACAGAATTTGTTCAAAATTCATTCCTCAATTGGCGCTCAATTCAACAGGTTGCTCTCTGACAAAGTGCTCGGATTCTTCCTTTAACAAAAATCCAACAGTCGATGAAGGATGTGCTTCTTGAAAATGCTTTATTTGCATCAAGCAGTCCATTGCAATTTATTCAGGATGTGAAAATTCTTATGCAAACAAGCTGAGTTAGAGTTTATATATTACCTGATAAAATGACATGTAATCTATGGCAAGTAAACAGGTTCCCACAAAATGTCTGTGTATTTAAGTACAGCAAATCTTACAATCTTACTTCTCTTACACCCATCATTTTTATGCCAAACAAACATCATGCACTATTTAAACTGCATTAAAGAAAATGCAGGACAAACATTCTTTCAATGCACTGCGCTAACCACCAAATATCTTTTTTGTGTAGAGCAATTTTGTTGACTTTTTCCTCTGATGCATAGGCACTATTCACCCTGATTTTCAAAGTCTCAAGACATTCAACACAAGTCAAAGACAGACCACAGTTACTATGCTACAACGACTGTAACATTGTTTAAGTCCACATTTTGAGGTAGAAGATGCCCTTATATCTTCACATCCTGGATCAGACTGTTCCTAAGTCCTTCCCACAGATGAGGAAGACATTATCGACACTGTATCAGTGACCAAGGGAAGCCTCTACCAACAATATAGCACTCATACAAACAAAAAATCGAATCACAATAAAACTGCATCACTATCTTTGTACACAAAGCACATTCAATGATCATGGCATAATGTTGTTCATGGAGTCATTCAAAAACATGGAAGCAATAAAATATCAATAAATCATGTCTGAATTAAATAAAATTAAAAGTGCAATTCAACACCCAAGTCCTTGAAAGAGAGACAGTGTTCCAACACCAAGTCAGCTTCATTCATAGAGATCATGACGGGTGAATCTCTACCGCTTCATTCCTACCATTGACAATGACAATCACTTTCCAAACAAGTAAGAGGAGAGGGGCTGGGATCACAGGAGGGGTGAAATACTTCAAATGGTCCTGGACCAGGCATGGAGAAAAATAGCAGAGTGATTTAGATACAGAGAGGAGTGGGACTGGGGGGGCGTGGGTGTGACGAAACAGTCTTTGTAGCACATTTCAGATTACATTGAGGCGGCTGTTGCTTATCGACGACGGGCAGAGGGAGAAGGGCCTATCGCTGGTCAGGCTGCAGAGCGCACGAAGCACAGCGTCGGGCATGTGATCTACAAGCATCCTGGGACTAATCAAGACACTCCTGAACGCTGTTTCACTGGACCACTCAGCACGGTACCTGACCTGGGAAAAACAAGACCTGAGAGGAACAAGAGAGGAGGAAACAGGATGGAGAATTTAAGGTGACACATCCAATTCACAATCCCACATTAACATGTTTTGTGTCTAGACTGTGTGTAGACGATGGGTTAGCTTGATTAGTTACTCCTAACATTAAAATGTTAATCGGTTTCTGTATCGATATGTGGATTGGAGACACACTGCAGTCACACTTTTTTGTTAATGTTGCCAAATGAATCTCTGACCTCCAGAGGTGGTTTTTAGTCCATTGGATCTTATATGCATCTTGGGTGCACTTAAACCTGTTTTTGTTCTAACTGAATCAAGTCCAATCACCCAGGATGCATGTTAATGCTGGGTGGGAAGGGTGTCTGATGGCGTGTTCACGCGCTAATGGGAGAAGTGGAAGAACAGGATGACATCTCATTGCTACAACTTGTTTCACTTGTTGGAACACCCACATAAAAAACCCCATTTTTATTCATGAATTTAAAATAAACCATAACCTGCTGCAGATATTGCTCACGTAAGTAGAGCTGATTGTATTAGTGTGAATATAACTGATAATTTAGATTTTTATTATCATCATCTTGGACTGCCGCTTGCGTAGACACACTACCGCAAAAAACTTCCCACATGTCCTTCTTGTAATTACCACTAGGGGGCTAATATGAGCAGTCTTTCCTAGTCAGCAGCTTGTCTTTGCTCTGAATCCGACATGACATGAACACGGCATGAGAGTAAAATGTCTGGAGCCAAACCTCCGTGACGGTCCATCCTCCGTGATGTGCAGAATGCGACCGGGCAGGTAAAGGGGTAGGTGGGCCGCTGTGTGGGCGGGTGAATCCTCCGAAGCGAGGCTCTGATAGGATGATGAGCGTCGAATCATCAGTGACTCCTCCCCCAGTAGTGGCTGGCTAAGCTCCTCCTCCCTCCTGTTGTCCATCTCAGTAGGGAAGTCATCTGGGTCTCCTCCAAACAGCTCATACCAACATCCCTTCAGCAGGATGCGGTACTGGAACACAGAGAGCAAAAAAAGTGAAGATAACCGAGAAAGATGTTGAGATTTGATGCTTCAATGAGACTTTTCTGTTTTGCCCAGTGTTGAGGGTTGTCTACAGGGCACCAAGTTATGCCAGTGTCAAAGCTTTGAATGGTTTTCACCTTGGGCTTATTGCAGTTTGAGACCATTTTAAGTATCCTCCTCTTCAAATCCTCCATATTGGGAATACTCAACCTGTACAAAAAGCAAGAGTGATAGGAGAATGAATGGGCAAAAGGAATATTGAAAAAAAAAAAAAAAGGCAAGTCAGAGAAGAAGAGAAAGAAAAGGGGAGAGTATGAGTTGCACTCATTTTCTCCTTCTCTGTGCCTATAATAACAGGGCAGAGCCAAATATAGCCTCTCCATCACTCAGGAGGCTATAATAGTCTGTACACCACAGCACATTCACATTGGACCTCTGAATTGAGGACTTTCCAGAGTCCCTAACACACACACACACACACACACATAACATATTTATTCACTGTAGATTTTCATAAAAATCAATGAAAGAAATTGGAATGAAGTGGCTACTGTAAACGTGCTATTGTCTTACCTGGGCACCAGGTCCTTTCCCAGCACAACAGAGACCACAAAGTCCTTGGAGTAATCAGCCAAGGCTTTACTGCAGGTAGAGAAGATACAGAACAAAAATGTTTGGAAAAAAAATTAGGCTGGGAGGCGTGTCCAATATTAAACAATAAACATAAAACAAACCTGTTTTTGATTACACTGTGCATGTAAATGCTGTATGCTTCCATTCAGACCTGCAGAACCATACATGTTGTAATAACTGTTCATAATGACTCAGCAGCATTCTGCATGTGGAGGAAAGCTTGTGCTCTCAGCCCCAGAGAACCACCCCAGGACCCCGCCAATGCCAGCTGCAAACATTTGCCAAGCTGTTGTTACTGTACGTTTTGACCCTTTCTTACCTCATGAGTCCCCCTGGTGGAGAGAACGAGTAGCACTGCAGGGTGGGGTAGACATTACGCAAGAGGATGGCCAGCAGGGAAGCGGTGCCGCCGCCCAGGCTGTGACCCGTGATGACCAGTTTATACTCCTAGAAACGCAGGCACACACAAACACAGTCCATGCTTCTGGTGTTACTCATGATCTGTTTCCCCTGGAAACCTGTCTCCCTTGTGACGATAAATGGTCTCTTGAGAAAAACAACAAAAATGTATCACACTTAGACACGGTAGATATTTGCTAGATGAGGCAAAACAGCCACAACCCAATTCTCCCAAGTGTCTCGTTCAATTTGTCAAGCATTACTATCATTACTATACTGGTAGGCATGAATGACTTCTGTGTGGACATTATTATCTCATACTGACTGGCTCAACAAGCTCATACTGAAATGGACATAGCATTATATTGTCGATAATCACTTGCAGATTCTTGCCATAAAGCTTAACTGTCCCCCAGTAATCTTACTGGACATGTTGACTATTTTGAGTATCCTGGTGGATATCAAGGGAGGAGTACCGCAGAGTTAAGCAGAAAGTTGAGCTGTATTTTCAGACGCTTACAGGTGCGATGGAGAAAGCCTGGTTGAGGATGCCATCGTTGACCAGCTTCTTGTAGATATAACCCGCCGCTTGAGACATGCCCTGGAAGAGTCAGAGTCACAGACACAGCAGCATTACCTTCTAGCGAAGCACAGACATGTCACACAACAATTTTCTTTTATCTGAGGCCGGTGTAAACTTTTCTATAAATAGTCAGAAATGTATTGGAGAGTCCATTCACCTTGTGAGCGTAGCAGGTTCCAGACACTCCCTCTACAGGCAGGTTCTCACATTCAGCAGACAGGTCTGTCAGGACATCCTGCAGGGCCGAGTGTGTGAAAGAAACAGTAAACTGGGGAGTTTGGTGAAGAAGAGCCACTTTCAAATTGATAGCGAAAGAAGAAGTGTCACTTGAATGACATAAATGTTGAGTTCCCACACTTACTGAGGTTTTACATTCCACGTTTAGGTTGAAAAGTTATGTTAAAGGTTTCAGAATATTTTGTCATTCAAAATGAATTCCTTCAGACTGGAGATTTCAAATGAACTGCTTACATGAATTCAGAAAAATACCTAGTATAATATAATGTATTATATAATAACATTTTTAGGGGGTTACATGAGGCATTTTTATTCCGATTGGACTACTATTCTGATTAGTAATGGAATATTAGTCTCAATGTAAGCCAATGACATTTCCATGACTCTCAAAGTCCTGTCCAGTCAAATTCAAGGACTAATGTCATCTTTAATAAAGCACTGATGAACTTCACTGGTTTTCGTTGTGTATCTCAACATTCTCTTTCTCCTTCCCTCAATCTCTCCATCTTTGAACATGCAGATATGCACTAACACACACCCTCCCACTCTGTCACACTCTCACTTCCCACTATGACTTCTTTTTCATTGTTTTCCACCATGGTGTGCTCCGTGTCTGTGCTCTATCATTGATTTTGCTTTGAGATCCCTTGGTGAGTTTTTCTTATCTCATGCACACAAAGAGAAGCGTTTTGCTTATAATTTGCTTCCACTGCACTAATAAATCAACTTAACTAGAGTTACATTTAGAACATTTTAAGGCTGGGCATTTTATTGGTTGACATCGAGCATGATGTTAACCTAATACTGTCAACTCTACAGATAAATAATTCTATGACATGTTTATGCTCACCCTGAGCGACAGTGTTCCTCTGACAGCCACCAGTACAGCTTCCCTCTTATGGTCCAGGGCCACAAAGAATGGGATCTCATAGATCTGCAACAAAACACATTATCAATATGGATCGCTGAGACTGTAGGGCTGGTGTTGTCATCCAAATAATAAAATTGAGGGAAACTATGAACATAGAAGAGCATTCATGAGGAGGAGAGGAAGAAAATAAATTCTACCTGGTTGTGGAAGCTGACATAGATGAAGTCTCTGTACTGCAGACCAGTACTGTGCAGGATGGAAGAAAAATGACAGCCAAGGTGGTCTCCCCCTACAATGTCATACTCAGCAGCTTGGCTCCTACAGCTGTGGTTGTACAATAATGACCAAAAAAATGATAATTTTTTAACAATGTTGCAGTTTTTTGCTGAATCTAGTTAACTGAAATGTAAAACACATAGACAGCCATTTTTGAAACTTAAAAAAGAAGTGCTTGGCATTGTCTTGGTTTGAACATAATGAAAGACTGTATCCTCTTGTATTAGCAATATCACATTTTTATCATTCATTGTGCATCTCTACTGTCAGACACAGATGATAATGATTAGAATTTGCTTAGCTTTAATTAAATAAAAGATTGTCTCTGACTTGCAACTTGATTTGTAGGCCAAGCCAATTGCAGTCACCAGAATAAATCGCGTTGGAAGCCATTTGAAATACTTTCCCCAAAAAGAGAAAAAGTAGCCCTTGGTGATTTCGAAATGGCTGCAGTTAATGGTGCAATGTTGATCTTTTCTGGGCAGACCTATGGCAACCTTTAGTCTGCTGCTTTCCAAACCTGACAGGCTTAATGACTTAACTGATAGGTCACACTAACGTCAAGAAACACAGTGAACATCTTACCAGTCTCCACTGAGTTTGCAGGGCCCAGTAAGGGGGTTGGAGAAAATGTACATCGGCCAACCATAGGCTGCTGCAGCGAACTGCATACAGTGGGCTGCTTTCTCCAGTTGAGCCTCCAAGTCCTCACTCTTGAAATAGTAAAAGATATGCAATTAAAGTAGGTAATTAGAAAAACAGAGGACTGTATCAATTGACCACTACTGACTACTAAAGAACTTTGACTCAGTTACAAGCCTCATAACAATTCCCTGGCTGAAACACTGCTGGATCCTAAAATCTGTCAGTCAGTATCATCTGTCTGGGTGTCTATCTGCGTGGCCGACTGACTCCAGTACTTACAATGGGGGAGGAGGGGCTGTGAGGGACTATATCATCTGGGTCTCTGCACTGCTCCATCTTATCCTGCTCCTGGTGAAGCAGAGCCAAACCAGCCGCTATGTCACTGGGAACCAGGTCTGTGTCCTGCAAACCAGAGAGCATGGTACAACTTGTCTTGTGTCACTATCACACCACTAGGCTGCTCCATACCAAATACAGACCGAGCTCGATTTTGTGAGATGACCAACATGCATGTCACTGTTATTTTCGGTACCTCCAGTTTTGACGTGTAAACTTAATATTTTTATAAGGTGAATAGATAACACGTCGGCACACCTAGACACTTTTTTCTGCCCAGCCTTCTGTAGGTCTATTGTGAATCCTGTATATGCTGTAAATTCACATATCTTTTTTTTTATCATGTTCTCATATTTTCTCATTTGTCGTCTATATTGCATGTATATTTTTTCATTTATTTTCACACTGCATATACCTAGACATTTTTCTACTCATTTTCTTTGTCTCAGTATGTTCTACTGTTAGTTATTTTGCCCACACTGCATATATGCTGAAAATTCGTAATTCATAAATTCATAATTTTCTTTCATATCTTTCTACACAACGCGCTCTAGTGCTGCAGTTGTCAGTTCTGTTATGTTTGACACCACCCAATTTACTTTATTCTTGTCATTTCATTCTTTGTCTCGGTGCTATCCTATTATTATCTACTGCAACAATCCAATTTCCCCACAGGGATCATTTAAGTTTCTAAGTATCTAATCTAATCTAAATTAAATGTGGTTTGTGCAAACACACTAATTTGTGCATGCAAAAGCGGAGACAGAGACAGAGATTGCCCTTACAGAGAAGAAGCCGCTGACAAGCTGGGCGATGCTAGAGAACGCTGCTCTGTGGCTTTCGTCCTGTGGCAGGCAGCAGCACAGCAGTCGAAGCCTGCTCTCCCACACCTTGATGGCCAGGGAGCGAGCCGTGGACAGGAACTGGCTGCTCTCGCTGCTCTCCAGGTCTCGCACCCCCAACTGCTGCATGGCAGCGGGCTGGGGACGGGGGTTCCCCAATGGGTCAAACACAAACACCACCCCCAGCCCCGTGGAGAGCAGCAAGATCCAACTGTTGTGGAACAGAAAGACGGCATTTTATATCATGAAGGAAAACAAGCTGATGAATGGAATTCATTGGAATTCAAAATTGTCCATTATCAAAGAAGTAAAATTTTGTTTTGAAATGAGTTTTTGTTAACCATAGGTCAAAGCTGTCACCGCTTGTAGACCATCAAAGTGGTGGGAAAAATAAGTGCCATGTTCTGTGGAAGTCACTATACAGGGATGTGATCAGGATAACACAATGCAGGAAATAATGGACCAAAGGAAGCAATCTCTGAGAAATGTGTGAAGGCTGAGTACCCAAATAACCTGGAATCATGAAAAAAAAATTGATCAACTCACCTTGCAACCACTGCCGCGATGACAGCACCCACTGTGGCAGGTTCACAGCCTTGGCTGTCATCAGACACCCACACAGCCCCCAGACAGGCCCACACCAGCTCAGGGATGTACAACAACGCTCGCAGATACACCAGCGCAGGGATGGAGCGCCGTGGCCCGGGGTTTGTGATGGTGCCTTCAAAACAATAAATGTTTGTTATGCTTGAAATTGATTACATTTTTACCTTTGCTCAGAGCTCACATCAGAATTAGGAAACACCTGTAAATACCCGTTTTCTAAAGATGTTAACAAACTGTAGATGACTTAATAAATGACTTACCTTGAGCACTGACGTAGACAATAGCACATAGTGACAGGATGATCAGCGCTAGTAAAACCAACAGCACGACAAGGTAGCTGTGGAGAACCCCTCCTCCATTACAACCAAACCTGCCCTTATGGAGAGTGTACAGGATCAAGGTCCCAATCCACCTGAAGAAAATTGAGCGACGAAGAGACAATAGCATTTCAAGAGCATATCAAGACAATTCGTGTTTCTATGGGTGACTGCACGTTAACTATTTGTTTGAATGAATGTGGCAGAAGTCCTCAGTGTTTCATTGAGAAATGCGAATGAACATTACATACCAAAGTATACGGACGAACAGTTCAACAGCACCGGGGAATACAAGGTCATCACTGGCGATTCCCCACCGCCGACCAAATACCACCATCCCAGGCATTTTGACAGATAATTGATAAACTAGGAGGTACCTCACTGATGGTAATTTAACTGTTTAGCTACTAGAAAATCAGTAGGATTTACTTGAGCAATGACCACGTCAAGCGAGTTCATATGCATAACTTTATTGGCACAGCAACTACACTAACTAACAACGGGCGTTGACCGTTTTGTCACATTTTTAAGTCGTGCATGGTTAGCTCAGATTATTTCTGCTTGGTGTTTTCAAACCAGCTAAGACAACGATAAGCGGAGTTATCTAGTAGCTGATGTGTGTGTGTTAACTAGTTAGGTATCGTTACTTACGTAACTCTAATGTCACCTACACTGTTGTGATTTGGGGCCTGTCATTTGATCTTTAACATAGCTTAACTTTGTAAGCTAATATAACAGGAAGCTAGCACAAGCGTTATCGTAGCTTCTAACATTAGCTCGTTAGCTAACTAAAATATTCTAACATTATTTCCAGGAATTTGATACGTACTGTATAAGAAGTGCGACGTATAATTTAAGAATATATGTCTGCCCTCTAGTTCTATGACTAACGCTACCTGTTTTCCTCGAAGGTTTATAATACATAAAATATAAATTTAGAAACCTGGGATGTTTTGTTTTGGTTTGCTCGAAAGCCAGCGGTGTTCGGTCCCTCTGACAACAGAGAGCACCGTAGAAAGGTTCCGTCTTACTTGAACCAATAGAGGGAAACAGAGGAAGCCGATGGTGTTACACAGAAATTGGTGACCATCGTAATGCGTGATTACTCGCGCTCACGTGGTGAACATGCTCGCGCTCGCTAAAACGTGCACGCGTTCAATACTGACATTGCACTTCCATCCGCGAAGTAGATTCGGCGTTCACGGCGTTTCTTGTTTCATTTCTTTTTTAAAGATACCTTTTACGTGCAAGTGCAAGGTTTTTTCTTCCTTCCTTTATTTGTAATGTATGTATGCCTACAGCACTTTGTAACAGTGATTGAGCTGTTCATTGTTTACAAGCTTGGACTTTTACAATAAATCTTCCATATTTATTAAACAAATTCATCTGAGATCCATTGAAAGTGTGCTACATATGTATGAAAAGTACTTTCTGAATGTATAATGATATAATGATACAAATATTGGCCTGGCAAATATTGATATTTTATTGTCTTCTGACAATAGATTTCACATTTCTAGAAAATGGGTGTAAAGGCTATTTGGAATTTGGTGGCTGTCAGAATACCTAACCTGAATATATGTATGTCAAATGTGGGCTCACACTACACAAAATCTGTCATGGTGAAACATCATACCATATGTTTGTACACAGCAAAGCACTTGTGATTGCAGACAACAGGAAGGCAAAACTATAGGGGGTCACCATTTCTGAAACATACCTACTGTGAGTGTAGCTATGGAAATAATTTTTGATTGCCAACAACAGGGAGACAAAAGTAGGAAAACGGCAAACTGATTCCAAAACAATAATTATCAGGCATATCATTATGAAAAAAACGCCGTAATTTTTGAAATGCATTCTATTGATATCACAGCGTGAATCTACTTCACGGATGGAACCACTACGTCAATATTGCGCGCGTCCCACACTAGTCACACCTTACGATGGTCACCAATTTCGGTATAACACCGGAACAAAGGAGAAGAGAGATATGTAATGAGATTGCCCATTAACAACAATGTTAAAATTGACCTCTTCTGTCTCTTTCTACTTTCCTGCAGAGTTTGACCTTCTGGAGGTGGAACAGAAGCAGGCAATAATATCGCTTGCTAAGTCTCATTTTTGGCCTCATATTTCAGCACCAGGCGCTGTCCATTTCCTGTGTGCTACGGCCGCGTTGCACGTTTCCGCACCACAGAATGGCTCTGATCGGCTTGACTGATTCCTTCTCTTTCTTCATGAATTAAGTTAAATCATTCAGGTGGGGTGAATGTTTGTATCAGGGGTGCGGGATCTCCCCCCACTAAAAATTAGGGGAGGAGATTTGTTTGTTTTGTTTGAGATTTTAACTTTGATACCAGACGGGGATCGAAGCAGCAACCTGTAGACCCACACTCTCCTCTGTAAAACAGTAAAAAAATTCATCATAATACAGTTCACTTAAATCATTTGTCAAATATTATTTCTGTGCGCTATCTTTTATTGATAAGAGCAACTCTCTGTTAGCGGCACCAACGGTTCCATGGTGTAATGGTTAGCACTCTGGACTCTGAATCCAGCGATCCGAGTTCAAATCTCGGTGGAACCTGCCTTTTTTTTTTCTCTCCTGAAAAATATATTGACTCACACAAATTCACATACATATTTAATAGGTTGGATCTCTAACTTTTAACGTTGCCGAGGCTCGTATGTCGCTTTTTCCTCCTCTCACACATTACGTTGACGTATATTACGTCCATTACGTTGGCTTGACATCCGTAACGTAGATATAACGTAGATTCAACATGGCGACCTCCTTTGCACGACGTTGTTTACTTTTTAATTGTTCGCGTGCAAACACATTGGTTCCCCAGCATGTAAAACAAAAGGGCGCTATTATGAGCAACAGAAACAACACTCTCCTCAGACATTGCATCCATCCAAGTGTCGCTTACGGAAACCGTGGGACAGATAATATACAGGTAAACGACGGTAGATTGTAGAGGGTAAGAAGAACGTCACGCCAAACCTTTAAAAATCTGCCCAATTGGATACAGCAGGGATGAAAATGAATACATTGTAAACATTAAAATCATTAAAACCCCTAAGAACAATTACAAATAGTTTAAATAATTGTGTGGTTGTGTAAATATATTATGTGTATTATGTGTATATATATTAACTAATGCTGGGTTAATTCTACCTCATAAATAGGTTATTATTTTCATTTTTCATTACAGTACAATCTTTAAAATAATGTTATTTCAATAGACTACACATATAAGTAAACAGTTAAATTACTTGGATATACTTGCCTATTACAAAACACATAACTTAAATTGTGAGTGCTTCAGAAAGAACAAATGTATGCAAATGTATTTCAGTCTGAGGAAAATGTCATTGAAAGTAAAATGAACCCATGTCCTCGACCCACTGTTAAACAACTGATCAGATGTTTATTTTGACTGTTTCAGGATGTCCCAGTGCACATTCCAGTGGGTAAATACACACACATATTTTGTTTAAGCTAAAATAGCAAAATGTTGTGTTTGTCATCTTTTCATTTTTGCTAATGTGTCTCTTCTCTTGTCGGGCGGTAGACCGTCTGACGATATCTTACAGCCGAAGCAGTGGTCCTGGTGGTCAGCATGTCAATAAAGGTAACAGTCTACTATTTCACAATGGGGCAAACACTGAGCAACATGTCACTACACACTCATCTTAATGCCTTAATCTTAAAGACTCTACACCTTTCAGTTATCTCCCGCCAATCTGCTTTTTTTCCCTTTACAAATCATTAGGGTCTTCTGGTAAATTTGGCATATAAATAATCCAGTAATTCATAATTTCGGTAAAATCTCAATTTGTAGAGATTTTATTAAAAATATCCAAAAGCCGAAGTCGAATTGAAGAGATTTGCAAAAGGTCTTAAATAATGTTCTATCAAGTGTGCACCTTTGCCAATAAGGAAGGCCATGTTAAACTGCAAGATTTTTGAATGGATTTTGGCGTTACATTCTCTCCATACAAGAGAATGGAACATTTCAGGGCTAGCTTTTAAACCTGCCAAATACCAACTGACTGATTTTTATTGTGTCAATATATGCTATTTGGACTACTCACTCTCTCTCTCTCTCTCTCTCTCTCTCTCTCTCTCTCTCTATCTACACAGTCAGCACAAAAGCAGAGGTCCGATTCCATGTGCAAACAGCAGACTGGATCCCAGAAGATGTTCGACAGAACATCCTTGAAAAAGTTTGTGTTAAAATATGGCTCTGACATTAACAGTTTGTAACAAGCCAAATACACCATAATGTTTTAATTTGATAAAAAGTGAGACTGAAAGTATCAGTCATAATGTTGTGCAAAAACTCATATATTCAGACTAATTCTCTCCTTTGTGGCACAGAACAAGACCCGCGTCAACAAGGCCGGGGAGCTGCTGGTCACCTCAGAGCTGAGCAGGAACCAGCAGAGGAACCTTGGTGACTGCATACAGAAGATCTCCGCCATCATAGCAGAGGCCACTGAGAAGCCATATGAACCAACAACAGAAGATATAAACCTTAGGGCAACCAGGTATTAAAAGCCCAGTAGTATAGCACACTCTATTGTTATTCACCTAGACACGGAAACACGTTTTACACACGTCATATGTTTGATGTGATTTGTGCCTGCAGGTTGGAGAAGAGGAATAAAGAGCGAGTGAAACAGAAGAAGATCCATTCAGCAATCAAGCAGAGCAGACGAGTGGATTTTGACTGAGAGATGGACTGTTGTGTTGTCTACTGTTATGTTGAATATATTGGCAAGAATTTAATATAATTTATATGTCTGAAGCTGTTGTATTCTATCTTTTAATTACTGCATATAAAACCATATCTCAGATTTTACTTGATACTATAATTAGAAATAGTACCATGATGTTTCTCAAGTAGAAGTACTGATACTGTTATCCATTATATTATGGATATTAGATGTTGTAAATAACTGTTGATATAAGGAACATTCTGGATAATATGAAAATCAAACAAGAAAAAAACGAAAAAGCTAGCAGAGGATGGTTTCGATCCATCGACCTCTGGGTTATGGGCCCAGCACGCTTCCGCTGCGCCACTCTGCTGTGAAATACAATGTAGCGCAGGCGACTATATATAGATAAATTAGGACAACGGTGTCCTGAACTATGTTTAATATTGGTAACTTTTCTAACGTGTTTCGCTTCAAACAGCAGGTTTTCATGAACAGCTGTGGACCTAAATTTGCCAATGTTACGTCGTTAACTCTAAGCTGGTTACGTTCAAGGCTGGAAATATCGCACATTGTCCTTGTTAGTTAGCTTTAGTGTACTTGTACTAATTCTTTCATCCCTTTCATTTCCCTTTACTGTTGTTGCGTTTTAGTTAGTGAGTTTGTCTGTCTATCTATATATCTATCAAGGATATCGCCAAAACGTGTAAACGGACAGGTAGGCCTTGGGGAAGGAAAGGAATAGTTGATTACATTTCGGTGGTCCGGATCTTATTTTTCCGCCATTAACGTTAAAAGATTATTTTTTTTAGCCAAAAAAATCAAAGAAATACATTTAATTTTTAATATAAGTGACATTAATGGTGTATTTAGGTGTATTATCAAATAAGTCGAATTACCTTTTCAGAGGTTTGCGCATTAACTCGGTCATTCTAGTTTCACTTAAATATTGAACTATGATTATTTAATACATTTGAAAGAGCATCGCGTGGCATGGGAAATATATATGACAATGTATGTTTGTTTTTTTAAAAACAACTCTTAGCTTTTACTCTTGACTACTATTTTTCCACAGACACGGCTTTTCACAACTACGTTTAATATATCTGACATTGCAGTAGTCCTAATGTCAGTTTGTAGTGCAACATTTGTTTCAGAAATAATTCGCTTCCTAAACCGCAAAAAGCGACCACGAAGGGACTCGAACCCTCAATCTTCTGATCCGAAGTCAGACGCCTTATCCATTAGGCCACGCGGTCAGATGCATAAAGTTAGGCACATTTTCAGTACATCTGTTGTTAGGAAGACTAGTGGCTTTGTAATGATCTTTATGCTTCAAAAGAAAGTCTTGTTCTACAGGTATGTGTGTGTGTAAACTACCGGTTTCTTTAGGAGGCATCAGGCTGCTGCTCTTTGAGGTTGTTTTTCATCGAGTTTGGCGTGAGGGCCTCTCCTCAAAATACAACGCAACGTATCAGCATCAGGGCTGGCTCTACCCTGAGCTTAGAAATGGCAGCGTGTGGGTTTATCACTACCGCGGTCATCTGACGTCGTGTTGCAGAGTGACGGATTTACAGCTGCTCCTGGCCGACACGGGCTCTTGTCCTGGTGCAGAAAACACCCAGCGACACAAGCGACCAGTAATGTCCACGATTGCTGTCTAGAGTTTAGACTTCAACGGCCTCAAGGTGTCGCTGCAATTCATTTCCGTTTCTTTGCATTTTGCGTGCAGATTAAATATTACTTGATGAGAGTACTATCGGTGTTTTTGAGTCCGAGGTGTTGGAAGACCACTTTGCTGTCGTCCAAACTGCAAATCATATTAAATAATCAAGAAATATCTATTGCGTTACAATGCTTGTCCTTTGTTCTTGCACTACCTGTTCTACTACTATTTGTTACATTATTTGCACTATTTATTTTATATAATTGTTTATTTTAAAAAAATGCTCTGTAGTTATATGTCCGGGTTTATAAGATAAATAGTTGTATGATGAGCAGCCATACTGTAGTAATAGTACCCAGTTGCAGCCCACTAAACATGCCATTAAATGAACCATCCCAGAATAAGTCACCATTTCCTTGCACCTAAATTTTCTGCAATAAACCTTCCTTAATGCACTCACATGTACGTAAAACAACACCAGGGGCATTATATCAATGCTTTATTAACATGGCAAGTCGCTCAGTAATGATGTGAACTAATACCAGACTAATTTTTAATGCCATATACGATGTTAACTAAGAATACACGTCTTTAAACTGGATGATAAAAGTAAAGCAATAGGTTTACTCTGACAATATGTTAGTGACATTCACACGTTAGGCACCGAAACAAGGAAATCAAAGACATTATCATGAAACATTCCCACACAAATAAATAAGACAGGTAAAATTGGATATTAGCTATGCTAAAAATGTAAAAGATGAGGCGTCAAACATTTTCAAGTGCAATAAGTAAGATGTTACAGTACAGAAACCTGAGCCTTCAGAAGACTGTGATCTCTGGTCTGGCGTTGTTTCCTCTACGATAATGAATTTTCCTCCCATCTTAGGGTCAACAGCTTGAATCGTTCAGTCAGGCATGTGAGCATCGGCCTCAAATGCACTTTACACACCAAAGTTGTCCGGTGCAAGGAGTGAACTGTGCTGTGACAGTCCGCCATTACTTCATCAGAAGTCCCTCAGCCAGAAGGCGACAGGATTCCTCTTGGCTGCAAAACAACATCCACTCTGCACCGCTTTTCACACAACACTGATCATTGGTTACGTCTTCCAACTTGAGTTACCGAGGAATCAGATATAAAATATTAGCTATACTTGAATAACATTCATTATAACAAAGGTTTAGATTTATATATATAGGAAGTTACCCAAGAAAAAAAAGGCATAGGTTTTGTATATTGTGGGGGGGGGAAAGGTGCAATACGGTTGCAGGTTTGTTAGTGTTATAGTTTGGTAGGTTGCTAGGTGTTAAGACGACGGCCCTGGTTTACAAGCCTTATACTGGTGACAGTTCTACTATATGTCTGTCTAGCTAGGATTAAAGAGTCTGAACACTTGTAGGAAAATGATGCTGTCACTGTAACATTTTTGACCTTCAAGAAGCTCATTTTCTTTTACAAGTATCCACCCTCCCTGTGTGTCTTTTCTGGATGTGCACGTTCAAGCTGTTCTCCTTTAATGGCCCGCAGGTCTTAGTTTTTACTATCTGAGTCACAATCACAGTTCTGCCTGTTTAATTTCAACAATCTCTTTCCCAACAAGCAAAAAACAAAGCTTATACTGTATATGCTATAAAAACAAACATTCAGAAACATAGATTTCACTTAACCAAGCAATACTTCACAGCCTTTAGTAATTTTCTATTCTGTATAGTGTTCATGATGCCCAGGACACAGAAAAGACAACAATCTGCAGATTGTCTTTTGCATCTTTTCACTAAGAGCAGACAGCAGCTTTTTAGCATTTAGGGTTGCCGTTCCTCCACATTCCAGACTAGAAGAATATTGGAAAAATAAAATAAGAGGCAAAGCAATTTCCTCTCTATGACCCTCATATTTCACTTTTTTCGTACAGCTGTTGCCCGAATAAACAGTGATGCTTGCTTTATTTCAAAAATAATCTCACGGATGTTATCTCCCTTTAGTACCGATAAGATACTTGAGTGTAGAATTTCACAGTGGGAGGATACGGTAATTCACTCCAAAATGAAAATTAGGAGTGTGGGTCTCTTTGTGACTTGATCTCTGATGGCATCTGAGCGTGACAGAAAGCATGTAAGCACTAAGGTGAAATCTCTGGGTACTGGAGCGAAGCCTCCCTAGAGTATAAAATACAGTACTAAGGTCACACACACACACACACACACACACACGCGCGCGCGCACACAGAGCAGTGCAAGGTAGTAGCAATGTCCTCCAGGAAAAAGGCTTGTTCTCAATTTAAAATAGAACCAGTTATATTGAACTGCACGGATCATACTCCTGCTTATTGATACACAATTGAAGAATTCAGTTCATGTCCTTGTTGCAGATGCAGTTTTTTTGGTGCACTTGTGAGATAAATATTGATGCCAGTTGAATCCAAATTCCTGCTGTGGTTATAGCTCGAGATGACAGTTGTATCTGCGGTTTAGGCAGCAAAAAGGCAGCTGATAACAAAGGTGTTTATATCCCTTAGGTAAAGATAGGCAACCTGAATAAGAGAGCATGAGTTAAGTGAAGTCTAAATATAGCTCATGGACCTATTTATGTTTTATAGGTATGACTCAATTTCAATCAGATTCTTCTGTATCCTGGAATCAATTATGGATGGAAAAAGGCCGAATTTGAAGTTAGGATTTTGTCCACGATAGCGCTTAGAATCACACCCCCTGTAGCCCCTGTTCATGATCTCAAGTGCTGAACACTGACAAAGCCAACTACGCTCTCTCAACCCATCTGTTACTGTTTACTAGGTTTGCCAGACTTCCCAGGTTTGCTAGCTTTAGCGGCTTTGGTAGCTTTGATGTCTGTCTTGGTCTTCTGGATACGAGAGAAGATCTCTTTGAAAAGGGCCTTGTACTCTGGTGTGTTCTGCCCGAGTCGCTTGTCCACGGCCTCCACCTGCTT
>CABFOQ010041660.1:0-18022 GCA_900660455.1 Gephyroberyx darwinii
TTTAGGAAAAAATCCTATCTTATCTTAGGATAGGATTTTAGCTATTACAGAACTGTCCTAACTGAAGAATTTCCTAAGTTAGGAATCCTAAGTTAGGATGGCATAGACCCTGTGCTCAATTCAAAATAACTGCCAAAATAGCAAGACCACTGTTGTTAGGTCTGTATGGCAATGACAATGAAGATGGGGAACAACATGAACGCTGAAATATTATGATTGAAAGGCTACTCAAACACCCGTCTTTTCTTGTCCATTATCGCAAGCTAGCTAGCCAGTGACAAGTGAAGTGAGACAGCCGTTGATATTACATCCTAATCAAGGATACAGGCAGTCTCGAGTACGTTCTAAACACAGATACAGGCATGACTGGACGAGTGCCAATTGAAGAATTCGAGTTTACAGTTCTAGTTAGGATTTCTTAAGTTAAGATAAGATACGAGGTCTGAGATAGGATAGGACACAGCCACGAGTTTAGGAATTGCTTCTGTAATAGGAAGATAGGATTTTTCTTATCTTTGAAACTTAAGTTAAGATAGGACAAGAAGTTAGGACATTTCTCTGTAATGAGGCCCCTGGCCTGCATTCATCATCATTGCTTTGGTTCTGTCGAGTTGAGCGATGAGCACAAGATGATATGGATTCACTCAAATGATTGAAGTATCCTTCTGCACACTGAAAGGCTTCAGTCCCATGCCATTATTTTCATATCGCTCGTGTCTTCACAGTTTGTTGTTTCCAGTCTTCATCAAATTTACTCATCAACAAACCACCTATAATTTGGCTGAATTTGCTTTTTTACAATAGGAAATCTTATCATTTTACTGAAATATACTCTGCTATCAGATATTCACAGGCCAAGAACACAACGGAAAGAGGTGTTGAGCTTTGGCATGAACCTTCTTCTCGCTAACTAACTACATGTTTATGAATGATCTAACTCAGTCACAGAAGTGTGTCTGAAGGACTGTGTGATGTGAATAGACACACACTCACTTGATCTTTGTCCTGGTGTGACACATGTTTATCTCTTTCTTCCGGTTGCAATGTGGGCGGCCAACTCCTTGATACCCAGTTTACTCTCTACTCAGTAGGAGGGACTCTGACTTGAGTGGCAGCCCCACCCCCTGAATCCAAGTGGGACTTCATTGTTTTTGTCAAGGGAATAGGGTGGGAAATGGCTCATGGCAACACTAAAGATTTGTTGTGCTAGTTAATCCCATGTCATCCATATTTGTTTTGAAGTATTTGACAGCACCTGCAGTCTCATTAAGACACATCTTACTCTTGAGAAACTTAAAAATATCCCATATTTGTAAAATAAAATAATAGCTACAATCTGCTTTTCCACTGTTTTCTATGCTTAGATAAAGCATTTCCTACCTCTTGGTATGTATAGTCTACTATCCTAACCCTTAACCATGCCTTAAAACCACCCTTGCTCCTTTGGGGGTTACATTATAGCTGCTGGCTTTCAATTAGAAGACAAACTTTCTGTTGTTCATTTCAGTGTTTACGACCAGTTTAGCTTTGCGAGTCAGGTCAACATAGGAGTTGCGCCAGTCAGCCCAGTGTCCACGTAAACTACTTAACCTGAAAAGTAGAATCTAGATAATGGGCAGGATTGTTGACAAGGCGCAATCTGTGTTGGATTGTGGCTTTTGAAACTGGAGCAACAGGAGCTTAGCAACATTACATTCCTGTGAATCATTGCAACTGTTTATGGGCTTGTCACTGCCGATAATTGTTGTTACCCTGCCAAGAGTGGACGCAGTCACTGTGACACTGGCCATTTTTCTGGAAACAGTGTCACCCAACAGCAGTGTGTTTATGTTTATAAGAAAATAAATGGTTTTAATCCAAAATCACTTCACACACGTTCAGAAAAAAAAGCAATAGCAGAAAATATCACTTAAGAAAAAGAGGTGAATGTGATCTGTTCATTATTATTGCTCTCCCAGATGGTGTCTTTTCAAGGTGACAGTTATATTTCAAACATTACATGGTAATTTCATTACTAGCCAAAAAAGATACATAAAAAAAACAATTCCTCTTTCAGAACACAAGTAGTTTCAAGGGTGATTTTCTTTGTATGGCCATCCAGGCAAGTTGGGCAACAGCATCGGTTTGAGGTGTGTCTTGTGACTGAGAACATGCCCTGACTCTGAATACAGATAAGATAAATTGTCCACGTTGGTGCCCCGTCCATCTGGTCTTTCTCATTACGTCATGCTGTGACATTGGGCAGCAGCTTTCTATGTTTATGAGTCACTGTATTCAAGTTTGATGTGTAGCTCACTTGATTCAAGACCATATGGATCCCCATATCCTTCCAATCTAAGCCTCTATCCCAGATGCCAGGAGGATTTTCCTTGACTCATTATCAGATGAACCATATTCAGGCAAATTGCTTGTATTTGTGACTGATTGTCCCTCTGTCTGTCCCGTAGGCACACTAGTTGTTATGTTGACTGCACAGAGCAGCACCAAGAGGCCCAGAGGCTCCTGCCCACACAGGACATCAGTTCGGAGGAAGAGTCGGGGGAAAAGACTCACCATCATAAGGTAGTGCTAGCTGGGTAGGCCTACAACATAACAATGCTGCATTATGCAGGCCTCTTTTGTTTTTGTTGGTGTATTCAACCACACAGGAGGCCTGTTGATATGCCAAATGCAAATCAAAATATGAACAGTAAGATAACAACAATGAATCCATAGAAGTAGAAACCCTAGAACTGACATTCTGCCTTGTAGTTGGTGGGTATCTGAATGTGTGCACCAGCAGATATTCTGTACATGGCTCATGCACATTTGTGGTAAATTCTGATTCTGCTACTAAACCAACGTTTTCTCTAGGTTGAGGAGAGTCGGGTGTTACATGTCCAGTTTTTGTCTGAAGATGAGCTGCTGATTGTGGGAGATGATCAACCAAAGGAGGAGCTGGCAACACAGGAACTAGACAACAAGGAACAAGATGCAGAGGTACAGTTGTGATTAGTTACTTGTCAAGTATGTGTGTTGAAATGATGCTGGAGCATTTGGGACATTTGTGATTCCACTTGTCACCGAGACTAAAGTACTATTCCCAAAGACTGATTTTATTTTAGTCTATTTCTTTGGGAATAGTTTTATGCCACAAATGGATTTTGTGCTGCAACACAGCAAAAGTTGATGCATATGAGCCTTACTGGTCTTTACTCTAATACATGGGAGTAAAGACTCCAAAGGATGCCTGGATTCTGTTATCTCTAAAGGGTTTACAGTTTGGCTATCTCCTGCGTAGTGCAGCAAATCCAGACCTGGCCATGCAATCCTGCATCGTCCTAGCCAATTCTTTTCATTGATCGTTCCTAGAACATGTGAAGCATCAAGAGTTTTAGTAATTCACTCCTGCTCTGGCTGCTGGGCCAACTGTTTTAACTTCCACATTTCTCTGACAGCTTAAATCTCTCTGCTTATCGGTCAGGCCTTGGAAGTCGAAGAGCTGGCTGCAGAGGCGGAGCTGGAGCCAGAGGAGAGTATGCCAGCACCTGAGCAAGATTTAGAACAGCAACTTCCAGCAACCTCCATTACTCAAAACCAGGAGTCCTCCACCTCTTCTGAGTCCTCACTCCCATCCCCTGGCCCTACCACTACCCCTGCTGCTAAGCCTGAAGAACACCCCAGCATCGTGACCTCCCAGGACCACACCCCCGACAGGCAGGCCTCAATCACAAAGAAGCTTGTTCAGAAGCTCATATGAAATGTTTTTTTTGACTTTTCTCAGTTAGCTGTAAAAATGACAACAGGATAGAAAGACATGGCCCGTTGCCCCTCCATGGTCTGATGTCTAAGAGAATGCCATATCAGTTGCTAAGGTTCACTTTACCTTACGAGTACAAGCTCCTTTTCAAATGTTTTTTTTTCTTGGATGCTTGCTTCTTCAAGGTTTGCTCAGTCGCTCAATGCTGGAAATGACAACAATTAAAAATAAAACATGGATTACTGTCTCATTTCAGTGTTTCAGATGATATTGGATCTGACGTTCCTGCACCTGAGCTCAGTGAGGCTGATCTCCCCCCAGGTGACTGTGAAGCAGGAGAGGCCAATCCATATGACAGTGCTAGGTGGGTGCTGTTGATCCTATTCCCTATTCAGCAAGCTAAAGAGACCCATAAGAAAATGACGCCTCTCTTGCATTGTTGGAAAGTTGACGTGAATGTCCCCATCTCAATATGAATTACTGAAGTCGTGATTAGACTTGTCTTTTCAATTTGACTTTTATCATCCGATCACACATTAACTGGCAGGTCTGAACGTTCCTGAATTGGATTTGTTCATATTTATGATCCGATGAGCCTAACCACCTGGGGATGCGGTGATGATAAAAGTCACGGTTAAAAGATGTAATTTTGTAACAAGGTAGTGATGCTCTTTTGTCCCCTCGGCAGTCCTCCAGTGGTGTTGGAGAACACCTCCAATGCTCACGCTGCAGGTACCAAGACCCACACTGACCCGTCACTGAGTCCTCAGACTGGTCACAGCGCCCAGCATCTGGAGGCCAACACATCACACACGATAAATCAACAGGTATGGCTTGACCACTGTGAACTCGGATACCATTCAAACTAGTCTCCTCTTATCGGAGTAGGCGCCCTAATTCCCGTTGACGTTGACAGGGTTTGAGCTCCTCCATTGGCACAGTAACAGATCCCAGTGCGAGCAGCAAAGACCCAGAGGACATCCCCACCTTTGACGAGTGGAAGAGGAAGATGATGGAGGTGGAGAAAGAGAAGAGTAAGAATATGTATTGCTGCTGCCCTAAATGTAGCATTTTAAAAACAATTAATCATTACCCCATTAATTTAGACACATTTATGTAATTACTGTAAACAAACAAGATCCATCAGAAGATTGGCAGCCTCTACCGGCTGCTACACTGCATTTTACATTGTGTGCCACAATCGCACAATACATATAGGGGAAACACTGGTGACATAGTCCCATTTGTTTACGGTAATTACACCAAGTATCAATTAATTTGACAGTGATATATTGATATTTAACAATGTTACATGTTTATAAGCAAATCAAATCTAATAAAATTCTGTATACATGTAATGTACTAAGCAAATAAAAACCTAAAACCTGCCAGGCAATGAGATCAGTTTAACACAAATTTTAAAGCTCATTTAAATTTTCTTTTCTTTTCTTCGCTGTAGCTCAGGCTACTCATACCTCTACCAATGGGGGCTCTCAGCCTGTGAAGAAGGTGCAGAAGAACTTCAACAACTATGCCTCAGTGGAATGTGGAGCTAAGATCCTTGGCGCTAACCCAGAGGCCAAGGTATAGATGATGTTATTCCACATAGAGGATTCTGCCTATTGTGTTGCAAGTTGTCGTGATGACAAATATGAGCAAATATTGATTTGTTGGTTTGTTCCACATAGAGCACTTCAGCCATATTGAAGGAGAACATGGACTTGTACATGCTGAACCCCTGTAGCAATAAAATCTGGTATGTAATATGTGTGTTAATGCATCTTTAGAAACTATTTCCTGCTCTCTTTCAACAAATGCTGCAAGAGAAAATTGCTTTTCATTTCCAGTCACTTTCTACATACCTTCTCTCTCAGGTTCGTCATTGAGCTCTGTGAGCCCATCCAAGTGAAGCAGTTAGACATCGCTAACTTCGAGCTCTTCTCTTCCACTCCCAAAGACTTTCTGGTCTCCATCAGCGATAGGTTTGCACTGCAGTTACTATATTTGATACTATTCAGGAACATTTCTGGTCTATCATAATTAGGGCTGGGTATCAAAAAACAATATTGATCACTATGGTACTGATGTTTTGGTATCTATAGGTATCAAATTGTGCTTTGATTCAACAAAGACTGATATCAAAACCAGTACAGGCATCAAAATTTCCAAATAGCCAGGTCACTGAACTTGCTGTGGTGGATGAATCTACTTCCTCAGATATCCAACGAACAAGTGGCAAAAGCTGGGAACCTTTCATGGCCGGGATGAACGCACAGTCCAGAGCTTCCCATTGGATGAGCATCTTTATGCTAAATATGTCAAGGTGAGCACAACTTCCTGTCTGGCCTCATTACCGCTGCATCTACCCCTTTACTTTATTCTGTGCTCATGTAGTGCAGAACAAGTTTTCACTAAACTATGCAATAAGCCTCCTTTGCTCTTATTCTATTTCTTTTCCTCGCTCTTACAAGATCGTTGTATGTTGAGGGGAGTGGAACATTTTAAGGGCATTGCGACCCTGACCTCTGACCTCTGCATGCGTTACTTTTGCTCGCTTGTGCTGTAATTTATTGTCATATAGGAATTTAAGCTTATTCTACTATTGCTCTCAGCTAAATGTCAGAAATGTAAACAAGTCAATTTGCACATGAATTATATAGCATTCTAGTTTTGGCTTCTAGTGTGTCAACCTTATTTAAAAGGTATTTAAAATGTATTAATGTGTTTTCTTTCTCACAACTCATTTGTCTGCTGCTTTACCATTTAGACTTTCTGCTCGGGTCACAATGTATTATTAGACGACCCTTTTTGATTAGAGGACATGCACCCAGTGTGCCACGTTAAAAATAATATGAAATCCAACCCACACTCAAGTAACAGTAGCCCTCATTGGCCAGCTGTCTGTGGCCTCTCCATTACACTCTTATCTGCAGTTGGCAGACTGTAGCATGTTGCTAATGCTAGCATTCCAGCACAATGGACAGGGGCATTAATTAATCACCTTTTATTTGTTATGTAGTTATTAATTAATCAATAATAATCAATCATTGATCTAGTCTGTAATAATAAGGTCGACAAGACAAGAGTGAGAGACAATAGCAGCTCTGCCATTTTGCCTCTAAAGTGTCTTGAATCAAAACCAACATACCCTCTTTGGTCCTGTTTTAAAATGCATGTTTACATCCCTTTAATTTTTTCTCTCTTCTGTTTCTCTTGCTCCAGATGTTCACCAAGTACATAAAGGTTAGCATGTTTTCCTTGTAGAGGTCTGTGGATGAGTGAGTTGAGTAGAGAAGGTGGAGGGGAATGTGGCGTGTTTTTTCCCTCTGAGTGGGGCGATCAAGAGTAAAGCGACTCAAGCCTAGCTTACCTTATCACATTATTCCTCCAAGAAATGGTCCTTGGAAATAAAGTTTGTACTGGGTAATCCTATCGCACCCCAATAATCATTTGATTATTACGTTTATTTTACTCATCCACTCACAGCTTCAAATGTACTCATACACAATAATGTGTTACTCACTGCCAATGCACTCTAACCCACTTTTAACTTTTGAATTTAACCCAATGTGTTGATTTTACTGCCAAACAAAATCATAGCTTTGCACCAATTGTTACCAAGTGTGATGATTGCCCTGGAGTATAATACTATGCAGCATGTATGTCTCCATTACAATATGTTTCATGTTTTTTAGGTGGAGCTTATCTCTCACTTTGGCTCCGAACATTTCTGTCCCCTCAGTCTCATAAGGTGAGCATTACTAAAATGGCAATTTAAAGACGTGATCTTAAGATGGCATAAAAGATGCTAGAAATGTACCTGTATATCTCTAAGCTGATTGTGTTTTTATTGTATTTTGTGGTGCATGTCAAGTTATTTTATCTTCCATCAAAGACTGCAATAGAAATAACTGAGCACATTTTTGCTAGTGTGGCAATTTACCCTGAACCAAGCAAAGGGGTTGAACACGTATGCAAACTTGATTTCTGTTATTTTTCTTTTATCCTTCCACACAATTTGGTTTTCACTAGAATAAAGTGCTTTGCATAGAACTCAGACGAAGAATCCCAATCCCAAATGAATGTGTTTTGAAATAACTGCACCACAAAATGTGCAACAGGTCAAGGAATACTTTTGCAAGGCACTGTATGTAGTTTTTTTGTAGTTTATTATGTGTTTCAAATAATTCAAATCAATAAGCTTGAATTCTGTAGTGATTTATTTTACCCTTGCAACTCACCCCGCTTTAAAACATTCGGTGGGAACTAGAACTGGCTGTGTTGTTGAATTTGAAGTTGCATCCTCGCCTTAATATGCATAAATGTGTAAAACAGGCTTGAGGCAGGGCGCAACATTGGTTGCAGAAATTGTGGAAACCAACACATGTACCACAACGTATTGTTCCTACTAGTGCTGACCATCAGGCCCCTAGTTATTGTTATAGTGTAGTAAACGATTATATGTTGCATCTGTTTTTTTTGTTTGTGTGACTTCACATACATTATTAGTACGTAACAAAGTTTGTGCCAAATAACGTTTCGTCAAACACCAGTTTGCTATTTGTATTAAGAATTCCTTATGTGCAGCAGGAGGGACATGCTATAGAGATGACTTCACATTTATCATACTTGTGTTACAGTGCTTTTAGTATTGCTCTGTCTGCCCCCTAGTGGCCAGGCTACGCGAGCATGCTTATAGATGGATTTTGATGTCCTTTGTCCTCCAGGGTGTTTGGGACCAGCATGGTGGAAGAGTATGAGGAGATAGCAGATCCCTCAGAGAGACCAGATGATCAGGATGACGACATTGGTGAGAGTGTCATACATGTAGTAGCTAAAATAGCAACTAGTATTGTTCCTAGCCTGATGTCAGTTGAAGCATTGCAATCAGTTAGTTACTCTCAATGCAGCATAATATCCCATTGGTGTTTTCTCATCACTTTATATACAGACACAAAGTTCAGTGTAGTAAAACTGAATGACCTTTAACAAGTTTTGGTGAGAGATGGATGTGATTTATCAGATTAAGTGAAAGGCTTAGATTGCACTATTGAAGGCTCTGCTTCCTACAGATTATCCTGCAGGTGTGTCAGGTGAAGTCAAGTCTTCCAAGGATCTGATTGGATCAGCCAAGGGTAAGTGTGGCAAACAATGGATACCCAGTGCATCTCGATCCCTCCTATGATCCCACGCCTGGATTGCCGTCTGTTAAGTCTTTATTATTGTCTCTTCAGATGTCATTCTGAACATGGTGAATAATATTGCCGTCAATATTCTTGGGGGAGGCCCGGAGATGCAAGGTATGGCATCACATGCAGTCATTTAGGCTTCTCTGTCCACAAACTCTTAACATGCAATTTCATCTCACAACCTCCATTTTGTGAAGGGGATGAAGACACTATTTTGCTAATGCTTTGGACGATGTCCTCTAACGTGAAGCTTGATTTGTAATAGTTTGTGTAGTCATTGTTTTTTGTTATGTTTCTTCTTTTTATTTTTCAGGGAACCTTTCGTCCCAGGAGTTGAACATGACTGAGCCATCACCCCAACTGGAAACCACCACTCAGACTACCATTACGGACCTTGCCCCAGTGTGAGTACCAGCCAGCAGCCTTAAGACATCACTCAATATCTTAAACTTGTTTTTTAACCAAACTTAAATGTATCGTTGAATCTAACAAACAACTACAACTGACAGACCAGGTATTCAAGGAAGATGTGTTGTCATGATACTACAAGTTTTCCATAGGACTTGTTGGCTGGCACACAACTTCCCTGTCTGCTCTGTCAGCCACAAAATAGTGCAGTTATATGAATGAAACATTACATATATGTCATCAGGAGCATGCGTTTCTGGTAAAAATGTATGGGGAAAAAATGTACTTAATCTATTATTTTTTCTGATACGATATAATTTCTCTGTGAAACACTATGGATAAGGTTACTAGGCTAGCTGAGGCTGATCATGGTATTCAGATGTGTTGATGTTTAGCTTGAGGTGACACCCCTCCCCTTGTCCTTCTTGGCTGTCCTGCTGTACCGTGCTTTTTACTGCTTTCACATTGACTCTAGTGTCCTTCTGCCTCTCTAGGCCTGACACTGAAGAGATTGAGACCTTCACAGACCCTGATATCCCTGCAACTGAAGCCCCCTCACCAGAGCCCCCTGTTGCAGAGTTGCCTTCTACTGATACTACAAACCTAGAGCTCCCCCCAGTGGAGGAAAAGATTGTCACTCCTTTACAGGAAGATGAGGAAGAGCCTATCAGTTCTAGCATCACCCTCCTGGATAAGGAAGAAGAGCTGGAAGAAGACAGGGAGAAAAGGGAGAAAAGGGAGGAGTATGAGCGACAGCAAGAAAGCTTGAACTATTGTGCACTTTTCCCTTTATTTTCATCATCCCCCTATTCTTCCTCTTGCTCTTGCTCGGCTTCCCTCCAGGAGTATCTCCAGCTGCAGTGCTCAGCCCTGCTGTCCAAAAAGAGGAAATGCCAAACCCTGGAGGGAGAGCAAATGATTCCTCCCCACATACAAACACCAGCATGGCAGCTACCCCTCTCCCCCTCTGCCTGCCCTGAACCTCAGCAGCACCACGTCGAGATAAATCAGCCCCGGGAAAAAGACCATGCTCCCGGGCAGGGTGAGAGGGGTGCCAGCCCATCAGAGGCACCACATCCTCTAGGGGACCTCACAGAAGCCCAGAAAGAGTCCAGGTCTGAGCCTCCACTGCTGGAGCCCAGTCAGACATCAAACCTCCCCAAACCCAGCACCACTGATTCTTCTTCTGCCAAGCCTACCCCTACTGCGGAGCCACCGCAGCTTTCCTCCGAAGAACCACCCAAGGAGCTAAGACCAGAGAAGAGCCAGGATGTGCTGGCTGAAGAGAAGCATATGGAGCCTTCAGCCACAATCAATGCTTCCGCCTCCACAGTGGACCAGATCTCAGCGGCCCCTACAGAAGAGAAACCTAACACTGATTTTTACCTACCAGAGTTAGACACCCCCATCCAAACCCCAGACACGGCTGTTCAGTCTCACGCTCTCCACCCAACCGCCTCTCCCCCTTCAGAAGAGCACCCTGCCCCCCCGGCCGCACCAGAAAACGGTAGCGATGCCGTCGAGGAATCATCTCACCCCGTTGCAGAACCTGAGCCCTCTAGTGGCCACGCCGCCACCACGGAAACCAAAACGGAGGATTTTGTGGACGACATCATCTTCACATCATCTATTGGCAACACTCAGCCTCACCCCTCCTCTCCGGCTGCCCCTCCTTCCTCCTCACTCCCCCACTCGGACTTCTATGCAGACCTCCACAATGGCATGGAGCAGGGGAACGGGAACCAGGTGCACGGCTCCAGCCAGAAGGAGTCTGTGTTCATGAGACTGAACAACCGCATCAAGGCCCTGGAGATGAACATGTCACTCAGCGGACGCTACCTGGAACAGCTTAGCCAGAGGTGAGGGACAGGGACACACACCAGCATAATAGACAAGTAAAACTAGACTGTTGACAGGCAGTTAAGTAAGTGTGGAAATACCAGCGGCTCTTCACATTTGAGTTGAGACCCCTACTACTTGACTCCTTGATGCAACAACACTCTCCATCCTTTTATACTTCTCACATTGTTTTATTTCAAGGTATCGAAAGCAGATGGAGGAGATGCAGAGGGCTTTCAACAAAACAATCATTAAACTCCAAAACACCGCCAGGATAGCAGAGGAGCAGGTGAGCAACTGATGGAAATAAAAATAAATGTTGATCCAGAAAGTCGTCCTATAGGCACCTTGAGGTTGATAGGTTAGCCAGTGGCATTCTACCATATTTATTCAAGCAGGATGAAATTGATTGGTTGCTTCCACTTGCATCCTCAATTAAATTAACCAAAATACTTGCTGTCATTAATGCAGAATGTCTGCAGAAGGAAGCTGTGGCCTGCAAAGGAAACTAAATAACTGTTACTTTAGAATAAATGACCATTTGTTTCAGATGGATTTTCCCAAAACCATTTTACTTTAAAGTAAAGGATTCTAACTTTGATAATACCTTAACTTACTGTTTCAAGTGTGTGTGTGCGATTGGACACCTGATTTTTGTCCTGTTCCCCCTACAGGACCAGCGTCAGACAGAGTCCATCCAGTCGCTGCAGGGCCAGCTGGAGAATGTGACTCAGCTGGTTTTCAACCTGTCGGTCAGGGTCAGCCAGCTGCAGAGTGAGGTAGTTACAAATCTCCAGGCATAAAACCTTCATCTGTAATCAGGATGTTTCAGCCCACGATCCAAGTAGAATAAATTTAGTCTGTCCCCCCCAGGACCAAGGTTCATTAAGATGTACTAGTAATCTCTTGCCTTACGGAGAACCACCAGAAACAAACCTGGCTTCTGACACATTGTTGAAAAATATTTTTTCAGGCTAATAATTGCTTTGGTACTGATTCCACTTTTGAAAGTCCTGAAAGTTAAAAAAAACGACATTTTTTACCACATTCATTTTCTGGCCCTTTTGTCACATCATGGATTGCTGCGATTTTGCTACTGAGCTGTTGATAATTGAAGATAATTGAATTGAACCTGTCTTGTAGGTGTCAGACAGACAGAGTTACCTGCTGCTGTCTCTGATGTTGTGTCTGTTTCTGGGGCTGCTGCTATGTGCCAACCACTGCCGCATCTCCACAATGCCACCAAGCACAGAGCCAGAAACGCCCATACCCAAGAGCTACAGCTATTGCTGTCCTGAAAGGTAAGCGGAAAGCGGAAAGATGCATCATTGCATCACAGGAAAACTGGTATTACAGCTAGCGCTCAGAGGTTACCACTAGTGAGTCCTACTCATTAAGCCAGATTCCTGATACAGTTATTCATCAAGAACGTAGCAGCAGAGCCACAAATCACAAATGTGTTACACGTACTCTTGTCGAACCATTACTGTTCCTTTTTAACAGGCAGTTCTCTTCCTGTGATGACATGGGCTTGAAGAGGACCGCATCCTATCCACTGCTTCACTCTGAGTCATTCCAGTTAGCCACCACTCAAGGCAAGTTCATCTGTAACTGTTGTACCACATAAGTGCCATGGGGATAATAATCATAAGTAGCCAGTGGGGGGGGGTTGTAAATAAAGGCTCATGTTGTAAATAAAGGCTCATCAGTCCTGATCTTAACCACTGCTCAGCCTGGTATAAATGTGGCTTGTTATTCTGGCCCACAGGTCCTGAAACCCTGCACACAGACGAGACCGGGAGCCTTCATCCAGCTAATAGAAAGGTGTGTAAAGGAATTTAGTGTATTACAGAATATCAGCATTGTCTTAGAAATTTCACACTAGTTATTGTTGAATAGCAGCCTAAGAGCTTACACATTAAATAAGCCTTGTGCTTCTCTCTTTTTCTTTCTCACTCCATCATTCCCCATGCAGAGGAGACGCAGTAAGATGAAACCCAGTGAGAAAGTAGAGACTCTGAAACCCTCGTTTCACACCGCTCCAGAGCTGGCTAATGGAGTTATTGTATGTAACGGTGTGCCTCTCGCCACAAGCCCTACATCCCCAATCAGAAGGTTACTTCACCCTACCTTCAGAGACTCGCCCTCAGAGGGCAGCTCCGAGGCATCCTCCCACTCGGATGACCCTTCCTTCTGTGGCATTGCCACAGCCTGCACCCGAATCTGTGACGGCCTCCCCCCACCCAGGACCAGGGCAGAGAAACGAGCATTAAGACGCAGGCGTCCAAAGCCTGGTTGTGTGGTGGTGGACTTGCTTCAAGCCCCCCGGAGGGACAAGAGCAAATCTATGCCTGTCTCTACTCTGCAGGACCTCATTAGCAGGAAAAAGGAGCCGAGCTCAGGGACGTTTGGGATAAATGCCACCCTCTCAGGTCCTGTTTGACATGGAAAAACCCTCTAAAAATCTCTACTCCATCTCACTGATCGCCAACTCTCCTGAAAGGAGGGTGGATGTTATTTCCTGTAGCCACAGGCAGCTTAAAGCTTTGACATGAGACAATCCCTTCACTGTTAGCTTCAGGTTTGTTCTTTAGTTTATATTCCTTGTGAAATCCTTGTCAGACTTTTATATTTGTTATGCTTCAAACCAATGAAATGTCTTCCCATCTTACCATTAAAATCTTGATTTCCTCTGCCTGACGGTAAATATACTCACTTGAGCAAGTTTCTTAAAGGGATTCAAACCAATTTTGAAACTGTCAATATGCTGCACATAAACCATTTCCCCTGACCCTCACCGTTTTCCACATATATTTCACTTCTCTTTTGAGTTTAGTAATTGATCTCAGTTTATCTGTACTGTAATTTTTAGAAATTCATATCTTACGTCTGTGAACCTACTGCTAGCTTGACACTCAGTAGGCTGAAAGGGGAGGTAGAAGGAGCTACCTCAAGCCCGCAGGGACGAGCAGTAATCAGACTTCTGCTTTAGTGATTGTTGCCTTCAAAATAAAAGCACATAAAGCGTAAAGCATTCCGGAAGAGATTATATCATATTATGGTCAGTGCTATTTCTTGATTGAAAGAATCTGAAATATAGACTAGACTAGACACATCATTTATTACAAATAACTTTCAAGGACTTGAGTTTAATCCTATGAATGCATAGCAACTGGTGTTGGTATAAGAGCTGGGGTTAATGCAGGGCCAATCTCCGAGGGGCTTCCAAAAATAAAACTACGAAAGCTTCTCCAGATAGGTTGGACAGATGTTCTATCATCTCAGCAACAAATGAATTTAAGCTCATGGCAACAGCAATTATTTGTACTGGCTTTTTATTGCAGCTGCTAGTTGGTAAAACGAACGGCAAGCCGGCAGGAATAGGGCTTCCCGTTGCTAGATTTATTGGACTGACAAAAGTTCAAAAACAAACTGAAATATAGCCGCTACAAACTATTTGGAAAGACTTTAACCATCAGCTAATAAAGTAGAAATGATTTCTGTCAGCATTTTGCTGCAGCCTGCAGAAATAAGCTTTTTTTTTTTTAAAATGTATTAACCTTTTATATATCCAAGGAAATATGTCTGAGGATGTTTGCTCTTTTCCAGCAACACCCTGCTTCACATTCATAAAGTTCCACACATTCACACCGGTACAACTGGTCCCACTCAACAGTGGGAAGGGAGAGCTCATTCACTTCTCCCACTCATGTTTTCTCAGCTGGGTCAGAGATCACAAGCCTGCTTCTTTTACCTCTTGGCTACAGCCACCCCCATATGCTGTCAGCCAAAAGTTAAAAAATATTCAACTCAATTTGGAAGGACCTTTACTATGAGTAAAAGTGAGTTTAAACCTTTGTGCTGCTGGTTTGGATTTGAATTCTACTTGTAGGGGAAGAGGAGCTTTAAAGGTTTTATAATGATAAAACTGTCTTCTATCAGAAAAAAATGAATTCATACCCACTGCAGTGGATATAAATGATTCCTCCTGGCTTTTTATTGCAGCCACCATCTGTCCAAATTGGTGTCAAGCCAGCTGAAATAAGGCTGGGGAGGTGTCCCTTGTGTTAAGATGCCTCTTGTGCCACCTCTGCTTCAACCAGGCCAATCATCTCATATCGCACATGTGCCTTTGAGCAGTGCACAGACCCAAAAGTTATGCTGCGCATGAAACGTGTGTGTCGATGTCTGTCGAGGCCAGCCATCTCAAGTCCCGACAAGACTTCAACCGAAAGGGATGGAAGAGGTACTGAAGTGCCGGCAGTGTGACAAAAGCTTCAAACGCCTTCTTTGCCATGAATAACTGCGTCTTCTCTTTTCTTTCAAGTGGCGTTTATGAAGTGGTAGGGATTTAGGGGCCTTCTGTTGAAGAGAGAGGACCAAGCTACAGTGACCCAGCAGGGGAAGAGAAACTGAAAGGAGGGCTTTTTGATGTTATTATAATGCATCATTGTAGTTGGAGGAAAATTAGTAGCAAAGGGAACGCTTTTGATGTGTGGCTGCTACAAGGGAGTGAGCATCTTCGGGAGGACCTTGCCTGTATTTCAATATATCTTTCTTTCCTCGTGCGTTTTTTCTTAGCTGACAGAATGACTCAGTTCACGTCTCGCAGCAAATTTAATCTTTATCTGCTGAACACGATGACTATAATTTGAACAAGACTTCCACATATTTTGACCATTACACGGGTGCTGGTGTAATCATCTTATGTGTCAGAGGGTTAGTACTTATGTTTAAATCCTTGCCAGGATGTTCAAAGAGAGGGATGAGCAGGATGAATCATTGAGGTTATTAAGTGGTTGGGCACCTCCCATTATGGATATTTTTGCTGAAATAGGCCAATGACACCTCCAGGTCAAAATTAAATTGTGTCATAGAACCAGCCCTCTCTATAGCTGCTCTTACCAGACCGACAATCAGCTACACCACATTTAACACTGCTCTACAGCTACGCTTAGATCCACAACATCTCAGTTGACTGCTCTGGCTTGAAATTACCTTCTCAGAAAACTAATTCTGGTTTTAACTGATTCCTCAAAGACTTTTTTATTCAGATGTTTTGGTTCATATTTGGCAGCCACATTTAGGGTTGCTTTCATTTGTGCTATCGTTTTCTATAATTTAATGAAACTAAATGCTCTCTAAGGGATGCTGTAAATGGCTCCCGAGGGAGGCTTTGACATCACATGGAAGCAAAGCTTTCATCAATTCAAATCCTGGGAACCCAGTAAGACTAATGGCTGGATGACCCGGGTTCAAGTCCAGCAAGCTTCAGCTTTGCTGGAGTGTCCTTGAGCAAGTCACTGAATCCCGACCAGGTCCATTCTGTAGCTGACCCTGACCTCTGAACTCCCTGGGAGGCGGGGCAAGAAAAAAGCTGCTAGGATTGACAAGGTATCACATTATTATTATTGAAAGGTAATATATGGTTTTTTCCTGATCTCATGAACCATGTGATTGTCTGTTTAGGTACTCTTTGTGTTGTCCTATGGTTAGGGTTGCAGTGATGTGCTATATCCAGCAGGGGGCACTGTAATGTTTGGATAAAACCTACATTTTATGATTAGGATTCCCCATCCCCTCATTTTCCAAGCATGGCTGACTAAATTGCAGACTAGTTGAAAGGCCGATACCATCCTTCACCTAGCCTGCTCATTTGCTATTGTTTCAGTGTTTGGCATTATGGAGACATTCAAATTGCTATTATTATTGTCCTCTTTAACTTTTTAATCTCTTGTCATTAAAATGTACTTGTTGGACACTAATATACAACCTATTTTCTAAAGCAAGTTATATCCTCACTCAAAGTGCTCACTGGTTTGGAGTGTTTCATGGAAAAGCAGAATGCTCACTGGTTTGAAGACAGGATCTTTTGATGTGCAGCCTTGAACAAAAGCATTTATCAAATGGTTACAACTGTGTTTTATGTATAAAAACTGGATTCATTTTATTACTTTTACTCTCTCTCTCCCCCCTCCCTCCTCTCCTCTTATTCACTCTCTCTCTCTGGTCCGGCAGGGTGAGAGTGGTGGCGAATGTGAGAAATTAGGTTAAAACCTCTTTATTCATCTGATCCAGTTGGGTAGCAGGAGCCTTTCAGAGATAAGCATGCCTGATGCTCTTTTTTTCCCCTTCATTTTGTTAACAGAATTCCTAGGTTTCTCTCGCCCTCCCTCGTCCCAAAGATTATCTGTAAATGCAGGGCTGCAATCCTCTTTTCCCGGGGACTCTGTTTTTATCTCAGGTCTTTTATGGACTGCTCTCAGTATGCTGTTGTATATATTTTTTATTTTGGTATAGTCTGCCTATAAAGTTACTGGTAGCTAGTTAACTATTGTCACTTTGCTCTTGAGAATGGCAGCAATGAGGTTCATCTAGCTGATATACATTAAGTCATATGAGGATGGCATCTTTTAAAAAAAGCTGGATGCTTTTCTAGAAATATCATTGACTTTTGTTTATATTGGCAGTTTCATGATCATCACCGACTGTAGGACATGGTTTACCCACCTTTTTGTTTACCACTATATCACTGCACTGGTGTTAGAGTGTCTGTGTGTGTGTGTCAGAGAGAGAGAGAGAGACAGAGAAAAAGTGTTAGGCTTTTCAACTGTCAGCTCTCATTGGCCCAGAATGCTGATCTGTCCTTTAAGAGGTAAAACACTCCTCTCAGACTCAAGAGGTTCTAACCCCTGCTTTCTTTCTACACCTACCTTTATTCTACCTTAGTTCACTTCTTTCCATGTCTCCCTAGATCTTCTCTTAGATTGACCGACACCTCCTTCTCTCTTTCTCTCTCTGGGAGGGGGAGCGGTCCTGTGAGGGAAGAGTGGAGGATCCCGTCAGT
>CABFOQ010041662.1:0-28810 GCA_900660455.1 Gephyroberyx darwinii
TCCTCAGGCAGAGTGAGAAAACAGCTCGGCGTTCCTCCTCAGGTCTGATACTGATCAGCACGACAAAACAACTGAGCTGGCCTTTCCAACGGTATCTTAACACCAAGTTCACCTAGATCCACTTACTTTCAATGACACTAGGGCGCACTCACACTAGGCCATCCGTACCGTGCCCGGGCACGGTACGGATGGCCTAGTGTGAGTGCGCCCTAATTCAGATCTGGATTTTTCAGCCCAAGTCATTGGACCTGATAAGCAATCAAAAAGAGAGACAGCGAAAAACATCAAATAAAAAGAGATCTCACTCCATAGGTGTAGCAAAAGAGCTCATCTTCATACGTAGGCATTAATACAGCCTGTTGACAACCAGACTGTGCCATAACCTTGGTGTGTCCAATTGCCTACAGTGGGCTGAGCTCTCAGGGAAAGAGACTGAGAGACCCTGGGCTGTTAATAGGAGGAGCTTGCTCTATGGGACTGGTATTGGCTCCTCTTTCTCTTTGCTGTCATCCCTGCTATTTAAAGACATCCTTCACCATGGACCCCAGACAGACGACACCAAACTCAATAGTGAATCAATCATCAGACCAATTTACCAATTAGGCTCATTATTCTCTATAAATAAACACATTGCAGCCCTCCCACATCCTCCCCCCTCGAGATACTGCCTCAACATCCAGCCAGGCAATCAGGGCACACAGACAAACACATCAAATCGATCAGGGGCTTCTGTTTAGTGTACTCCACACAAGAGGTTGATTTGGCAGGGAAATCACCTCCCCATGATTTCGCTTGATGCAAACAGCCTAAAAATTCTTCAGCATTTACTTCTGTGTAAGGATTACTTTAGGATTAGACGGTTTTGGATGTGAAAACTGAAAGATTATTCAACGAAGAAAAAGAATATTCAATTACTATTCAAAATGAGATAAGCAACAAACCTGGCCTGGTCTGGATACTTATAGCATTACATAATCTGTGTGTAATGAATGCTTAACACGCCTATATAAAGAATTGCCCCAGTATATGCCATCATTAATAATGCAAAGATTCCCCACGGTTTCTTATCATGTCATCTTAGCGATTACAACACGGCACCAAGACGTTCGGTGAGCAGGGAAGTGTGTCTACTGAAATGAGCGTGGCCGTTCACTCAGGTAATTTCTAAATCAGTTGGAACCACTAGAGTTAACGTTTCAAGACCCGGCTCATGATTTATAGTGGAAAGAGAGGCATTGTAACGTTACAACAGCCCTTGGCACCGTCTCCTCCCCTGGCAGGCCATCTCTTGCTCTGAGCCTCGACGTCGGAGCTGCCACTGCTGCTGCTGGTTGCACAGCCTGCCAAAGCTCCAAGATCCTCTGCACACCTGTCACCATGCGGGGAAAAACATTTCATTCACACTGAAGATACATGTCACTAGTTCTCACAGACAACCGCAAGCATTTACAATAACTGTCAAATCACTGAGTTTGGGGGAAAACAAAAAATATCTTCAGCTATTTTTGATACGCGTATTTGTCCATCAAGGCGCGAACGTGCACCGACAGCGCATGTCATAATCAGAATGGCTTCCTTCCAAAAGTACAACGTGTTCAGGAATTTGTCTTGGTGGTATAGGTGCAGAGATATCAAAAAACCAAATGAAACACAGTACATATGGTACTGACACATGGTACAGGGACAAGAGGACCCCATATTCAGTCCAAAGGAACAGCACAATCTGCAATAGACTGTCACTATGTTCTGAATGGATTGTACATGTATCATTGGTGCCTATAACAAACCGTTGTGGAGGATTTTTGCAGTCATGCTAGGCTAGGCTATCAAGAAAAGCATTGACAATATAGTACACAGTACACCATAGAGTAGAAGTGCTTTGAGAGGGACTGAAAGTCTTTCATCACTGGTGTTGCTTCAACGGGCGACCTCCCTGAAACTGCCGAGCGAGCTCCCAGAATAGAAAAAGAACTGGTTATTGACTCTGGGAGTACGCCCAAGTGGGCTTTATGATTTAGTGCAGTGAGCCGTCAACTCTCCGAGCAATGTGCAGAAAACAAAAACCATTTTATCAATATTCCATCAGCCAGGAGTGCTCTCCATGTTAATATAGTGCCCAGACACATCTTAGCGCCCAATACGATCTCACAATCGGGCATCAACTGAGCTCAGAGGCTGCTGCCTGGCTCATGGGACCGCGTTGAATTAAATGGACCGCCATTGGCCTTGTCACTGTGTTGACAGGCATGTGATAGGTTTTCTTGTCAAATGTTGATCCCCTGAGTATTTTTTATCTTGCAAGATTTTGTCACACTCAGTTATGGCTGTTTCACATGGACACACAATACCTATATAGATATGTGGAAAGAAATAGAGTTCTCCTCCAAAACTCTATAAATACACGTTGAGGGAAACTGAAGTTCATCATACAGTCATCCAGTCTGTAAAGGTGTCAGGTCATTTTGTCATACCGTCCTTGAAAAAGGGCCAGAATTAGTTTTAATTGTGTGCTTTTGCTAACTTGGTGAGTGTGGGTGTCACCTTTCTCAAATGGTAGATGTCTTATTTTAGAACAAACCTCTTTGAATGCTTCGATAGCTGCTGTTAGTTGTCACTTACTGTGTATATTTTACTGAATTGGTTTGTGTGAGTCGTGCCAGAAATAACCAACCAACCCAAAAATAACCTTTTCTAGGAACCAATAGAGAAATGTTCTACACTTGAAATATTCACCCTTAATAAACCCTTAAAATCATATAAACTAACCAGGAGTATAATGATAAGGAGCACTTTTGAGTATGGAGAGTGCCTATACACTATGCTTGCAATGTCCTATATTATTATCTGATGAGTCCTTATCCTTTATACACACTTTTCAAGGTCTTGCTGAATTCCATGTTACAAAAAAATGTTTCAAATCTGAAGACCAGTAGAGGTTTTATAGTGTTCAACATCACATACCAGTATGGAAATGCAAGCTCCTTCTCTGGTGTGAGAGATCCAGTTGTATAATACTCTATTCTTATTCCCATGAGGATCCTCTCTGACCCGGAGAAGTAATCTGACACATTATACAACTCTATCTGGTGGAGTTAAAGAAGTTAATCCATTGCTTGAACGACTGAGATTATAATTCAGGAATTCTTCTATGCCTCTTCTTGCATCTGATAATGATGAGGATTTGCCAGAATGTCATGCTCAAAAGCACATTTTCAGTTTCCCCCCAGATAAAATGTCCTTTAACACTTGCTATTTGTGACTGTTTTCATTGCAGCACCATCGGACAATTACAATGAGTAAGACAGTAAAACAGTGGGATGACTTTAAATTTCTAGTTTGACATCATTACAAGCAACTAATTGTCAGGAGTTCAAAGGCGAAAACGACAGCAGGCTACTCAGATAATAGAAATGAAGTTTTCTGTTTCTCTGGAAAGATGATGTTTGATACAGAAGTGTTGGGTGAAGAAATAAGAGCTGAGGAGAAAAAAGGTGGAAAAGTTTTATTTATACTAGACAGGAGCATGAGCGGGTGCGGGGGATTTAAGTTAGGGAGGAAAGGAGGATGTACAACGTTCCTTGAAGTGATGAATTTTCAAGTTACGACAGAAGATAGGGAGGAATGTTCTGACTGCGGTGGGAATCGTGCTGACTTAACTTAGCGGAAGACATTAATATTTCGGTCACTATCCAAGAGGTGTTTATTCTCAATGACAAGGTAGAGGGGAATATTCCACCTAGTGCACAGAGGAAGCTCATTGGAGCAGACACACAGAGCTCATTACAGAACCATGCCTTGTCTTAGACTGATATGCTTTTTCTGCTGCACTAGTGTGCCATACTGTACCGGCACTGTCATGGTACAGTATATTTTTCCATTATGTTTTGTTCATGGTTCAGTACAGTTAGGGTGCAGGTGTGTTGATACAGCACCCTTTTGTATTCTGATACCAGCCCGCTTTCAGAGGGTGCTGGCAGGATTGTCACCATCATAAAAGTTGCAGCCGCCATTTTTAAATACCCAGCCGGTGTAAACAAATGGAAGAGGAAAAGCATGCAAGAGTGATTGAGAATGGAGCAATAGATGATATTGAATTGAATTGAATCTTTTCTGTGACAGCGGTATTTATCGCTCCAAAACGCCTAAATAAAACAAACCCTCTGTGATTGTTATTGATTTGCCTCTGTAGTAGTTGATTAATTAGCATTGACAGGGGCACTGTAACTCACTGCAATATAAAGCAAATCAGCAGTGCTCTGTACTGCACAGTGCCACTGTACAGGAGGAAGAGGCTCTTCACTACAGCACAGTGTGCATCCCCGTTTCCTTTTCTGCAGGAGATTCTGTGTGCTGAGATGGGGGGGGACATTCTGTCCCTGTGAAGGGACAGAATGTGTATCGCTGCTTGTGTTGTAGATTATGATATTCATCATATGGCAGTTTGCCATTAACCGTGGTGTGGTAATCCAAACAGCCCTTGGTGATAAGTAGATGTGGTGCAGATGATTGTGACCCTGAGGAGAGGGGAGTTGAGCTGTTGAACCGAAGCCCAGCGCAGCCCAGCACAGCCCAGCACAGCACAGCACAGCCAGCTCAATGAACAGTAGGAAGGGCCACAGCCTGCACCAAGCTGAGCACTCTGCACAGCCACCAAAGAATAATATGGCTCTTTTCCTCAACCTTTCAGTGGAAATCAGTAGATCTGTGCCTTGAAATTAAGCAATTCATTGTTTAAGTGTATCCTTAATGGCCCTGTATTGTTCAGTCCCTGTATAATCCTTCATCGCCGTGTCATTTCAAACTGTGGCCGTATGGGCCACATCCTGCCAGTGACAAAGGTTTACTGAAAGCCAGCTGTGAGGTGTGTGTGTGTGTTTGCAGACATTTTGGACAGCACCCACCGTCATCATTCTTTCCTGGCAAACAAAATCACCCAAAGTGCAGGTGGGTGACCCCAGTCGAATGGAGAGAAAGCAGTTGGATGTGCAAAACTTGCCGACACAACACATTATGTGGTCCTTCGGTCCTGGCACAGTGGCAAATGAGGGATTTGATGGGGAGCACTGGAGCAGTAGCTTGAGTGGCAGAATGCTCCTAATGCCCCAGCTAGTTCTAATGAGGCGGCTTGATGTAGCAACCAGGTCCACTGGGCCCAGGAAGGACCAGATGTCGCTCGTACACTCACTCACTCCCTCCAGCACAGCCAGCATTCACCGCTCAGGCCATCTGCCGTTACCCACCACAGTCAATATTTAGCCATTGGGGAAAGGACAGGCATGCTCTGCACCTAGATCATTATAGTGCCTCTGGTAAATCAGAGATGGTATTTCTCAGACTCTGACTAAGAAAAAGCAAATGGCGCCTTTCAGCCCACACACCCTAACCCCTTGGACTTGACCTCCTGCTGTTTGGTATACATCTTCTCAGTCCCCCTCAACAGTGTATACTAATGAGCAGAAAATCCAAGACATTTCAGTGCTAGATCACATCCAGCAGCATGAGCCTCGCAGCTCATGCTGCATGACTCAGCAGTGAATCACGGGTTGCCAAGGTGCCGCTGATCAAACTGACATGCAATATGCCAATTCTCGCCTGCAGATGAGATAGTTGTTGAACATTAAATTATTGAAGAGGAGGGAAAGAAAAAGCCATTTGCTGCAGAGAAAATAGTTGGTTAAGTTTCTCAAGAGTTTGATTTGTCTCTTACACTATTTAACTCAAGGCAAATGATCCACAACGGTTAGCAAGGCCGGAGGTGAAAAAGTCACATCCAGCTGATACATAGTGACTAGTGCAAACTTTGAACCAGTAAGATGGCAACAATAATTCAGTGTTTGGTTGAAAGCAGTGTTGAGCAGATCGTGTTGAAAATGTAATTTGGATTGATTACAGGTTATCTGTCAATTATGAAGGTATTTGCGGGCCCGTGATCTCTCTACTCCTGCCAGTGTCTCTCTCTACTCCGGGGGTAGCGAGTCTGCTACACTGATATTATTTGAAGCTCCGTTAATGTTCATAGTCTGAGTAACACAAACCGACCAATCGGGTATAGTTTCTTGTAACTAGCAAACTAGCTGGTTCTACTCAAGGCTTTTTACATTTAGTAAAAAAAATCCACTATAGCTAAATTGACAATATCAACGGAGCATATATACCATGTTGAGCGTGCGTTATGGTGCCAGTCAGAGTGACACGTTCTGTATCCAATCAGTGCAGAGCATAGTGATCAGTCTCCGTGCACCAATCAGATAAGTATCTGTTCTAGCCCCCGCCTCCCCTTCGCTTGCAAATCGTTTTGGCAGGCTTTGAGCGCTGAAACAGTGACAAAAGTCGCTGACGTTTGCAAGTGTAAAAGCGTAACTGAAAAGAGAGTTTTGTGAATACAAATCTGATTTTCTTGCTCAAATTGTTTTTCGCTCTTGCAAATCCTGATACACTTCTGAAAATAGTAGCAGGGAAATACCTTCATAGTCAATGACAAATAATGAGATTTGAAAGGAATCAGCCACTGATTACTTTTTACACACACACACACACACACACACACAGACAAACATTCTATATGAAACACAAACTGCAAAAGAAAATAGAGGAAAGGAAAGAAAGACAAGAAGGAAAAACATAAGGGGAAATAATCAAATAATTAAGCACAGCAGCCCGGGGGCAGCCGTGCCAGTCCTCTGAATCAGGACATTTAAATGGTTGCATTTTTAACAAGTGAGTACAAGTGAAACCAAAAATGAGCGATTCAGGGGAAGTGGATCCAGGGCGTTGCAGCTGATTGAGTGGTTGATTTCACACCCATTCAGAGCTTGTTGTACAGCTCAGACCGTACAGCAGCCATCAGACCATGACTAAACCTGTGAAAGAGATGCTGTGATTTTGTAAATTATGGTACATCGGAAGTAGAAGTACTGGAACTTTCAGTGCGCAACTTTGTTTTAATCTAGGAGTTGAGATTACTTCAATCAATCAGAATTTGTCTTCTACAAAATCTACACTATGACTACCACTAAATAGGATGTATAACACCTTTCAGTTTGTGTACAATACTGTGCAAAAGTCTTAGGCACCCTAGATTGTTTTTAATATAAATTTGGTCTTTTGGTTTTCTGCATTAGTGTTTTACATGACTGCTCCTGTGATATTTAGAAACTTTTCGTTTCATTATTTTTTTAAGCTACCTTCCAGTCACCCACCCTAACATCCAGAATTCACCCAGTTGGCGTTTTCCTCTAGACTTCTTGAAATATTCACATTGACCCAAATCATTTACAAACCTACATGACCCTGTACGTTGACCCATATACAGCAACTCTGCCCTCCGGTTGCCTCAACAAACCCATAACTTACTTTAATAGTAAGAGCAACACCAGGAACCTCATATCAGACAGCCCAGCTGTAGCAATTCATAATTGATCTCTACTGAAGGGAACACATGTATTGCATGCATTGTACAGTAAACATCTCCTGGGCAATCTAGGGCAGCTGTCTGCTCACACTCTGAGGAGAGAGCATGAGGTTAAACACGATGAAATAGTAATAAAAATGATGTACACTTTCATCATCACCCCATTTAACCAGTCCTTGGGTTAAAACACTGGGAGCTAGTTGCCGCTTGTCTTTGAATAACCTAGGATACCTGTTAAAACTCATGGCTTATTTGTATGCTCCTGCTTAGGTGTCTTATGCATCTCCACCTGTGTTTGCAGTCAAATATCTGCAAGGCAAGACGGCCTGTGAAACGCGTGGAGAACATATCCAGTGTTTGTTCTTTTCTCGGCGTGGCGTGCGTTGCATCGAGCCTCTCCTGTGGGGTGGATTTGTATTCCAATTCATAGAATGACATGCTTTGTCTCGGCATCCCCAGTCTACTTACATGAGTAATTTGAAAGGAAGTGTTCATGTCAGCTTTCTGCCTCAGCTTCCAGGCTAAAACAAGGGAGCTGTTTCCCAACTAATTCTGCAGCTATGAATTGGATCTTGGCATTACTTTGTGTGGCTCTGATGAACGGAGGAGCTCTGATTGGAGCTCATTTCCATGGAACTGTTACAGTGCGTTACATGCTTGGCTTCTACTTATTATGAAAATGAGGGTTAATCAGCAGTCATTGCTCCAAACTTTCCTTTAAACTCTAAGAGATATGTGCTAAAATATTTAATATCCCTCAGTGGTTTCTCAAGTCATCCGTAAAAAAAAAAAAAAAAAAAAATCTCTGTCTTCTTGCTCCTGGAATTGGTAACTGAAGAAAGAGTTATCTCATAATGCTTCACAGACTCAAAGTAAGCCGAAAACCTTTTAGATAACTTTTGAGAATTAGACTGCTACACTAAGCGTCATTTAACTGATACTTCCAGCTAGAATTATGAACTACCCCTACCGCAACAAAGTGTGCAGTAATGTCTCATGCATTGCCTAAAACTAATATTATTTTTATCTTTGGCCAAATGAATAGCTCAGATAATGCACAAGTTAAAGATATGGGTGCAACTGCAGTTTGCCTATCACACCAATATGAACCATTATAAACACAAACCCCTACCACACATCCACACCCCACTGGGTTATACTAAAACCTGCCTGTGATTTAGACTTGTTGTATTGCATTCAATTCCACTCCACTGTTATAAAGCACCACTCCATCATATTCAACAGCACCACCACCTCTACCATCACCCTCATCTCTGCTTAATGGCCTGCAGTTTTAAACTCAATGTACTGTAAGCACAGGGCTGCATGTATTTGTGTGTCATCACATCAGGCCATGCCATCCATGAGCTCACTGCCACATTTTCATGTCATTAGATCCACATCTAATAGGGCTGTTATCAGGCCAATGAATCTTGAGGGCAAAACTGCCCTTTTCAGTTCGCGCCTCCATAATGATGTTAACATTCTGGTAATACGGACATAAAGTCGCAACGATGGCCTGTTGGTAGTCGGTGCCCATTGAAGAATGGGGGAGGCTTGGTGAATTGGTCTGTCAGGAAAGTAGATCGGCTGCAAAAAATCGCCATGAGTTGATGTTGAGCGCACATGAGAGGAGAAATTTCAGGAGAAAAGGCTTTGGCAGGATTCAGTCGAAGGTCACCAGGGGTACGTCTGGTTGCAAGAGCACAGGTCTTAACCATTATACCTTTTCTGGACATTAAAAAGGTGTTGTCTCTTTGGGAGCTTGTAGAACTATTGCACTGCTTTCGAAAACAGACACTAGCCCCACTAGCTATTGAGGGGTATTTTGGCATGCCTATGGCTATTATCATTCTGTACCGGTTTCTCCTGGTCAATATTTCAAGGGTAAATCAAGCTCCTTTAGTGGTGTGCTGGGGTGTCTATCTACTCTCTTGTCAGTGCTGGTGCCCTTCAATTGACAGCATACAAAACGACTCCCTCTCTCCTTGTAAACACAGGATGATAAGGCAAGCAAGCCTCATAATCTCCTCTGATTCCTATGCCCCACTGCTCTGCACATCATACACACCTTGTAAGAGTGCATTTACATTTGGATCCAGAGGCCCAGTTCTGGGATTTCTTCTGTAGTTTATAGACAAACTCACACCGATGACTGGCGATGCACCACATTTTTTGCAAAAACACCCTCTGCATGATGCAGAAGGTGTTTACTGTGACAAAAGGTTTTGGTGTATTAGTCCAATAGAATATTTATTCACACATTAAATCAAATAGAAAAATGGAGATTGCAATCCAAATAGACGGGTACATCTTTTTTTCAAATGTCTCCATCAAGTGAGTGTGTTTTTGAAGTAAGGGAGTTGTTCCCTGAGTGAAGTGATGCGCTCAAATTGTTCTGACACTCATGCATGTCATGGGTTGTGTTGTGTTGTTCCTGTTAGTTTTGTGTTTGCATTCAAAATCAAATGCTTGCAAAGGAAAAAATAAAAATAAAAATATCTTGTGCATTTTGCTATTTTTTTTATTTTTCAAAAAAAGCTTTCATTTTTTCCTTTCAAAAAAAGTATGCATTGATATCTTATTCTGTTCTGTGAATTCAGGCAATAGTGCAGAATGTAGAGGATGAACAGGAAATCCATCAAGCTCTGATCTGTTTTCTCATGTCTGATTTGTTTTCCCATCCAAGCATGACCCCTGCCAGAGTACTCCTATTTTCTCATTCTTCCATCAGCAGTCCCCAAGAACCATGCCCTCCATCTCCATGCCCGCCAGCCTCTTAACCTAAACAGCCTTTGAACAATCCTTGCTTGAATTGGCTTGTGACCTTTGGGTGACACTGATGTTCAGTAGCCATCACAGCAAATAATATCTCGTTTTAATACAACAGCCAGTAAGAACAAGCTTTGGTGGCAGGGAGGATTTACTCAATATCCACAGTGTCGGCCAAAAGAGTTCTGCATTACTATTTCAAAAAAGATCCCCCCCGGCATCATACACTCAACTGTGGCATGATTTGCCAGTATATTGGTGAAACGTTAATGTGCTTTTATTGTGGCTGACTTCAATCACAGCACAGAGAAGCTAAGTGCACATAACATATGGTGTTTGTTGGCACTTTTCAGGTAAGTGCTTTGAGGATTCATATCTTTTCAGTACCAAAGTTTAAATCAAAGTTTTCTCAATTTATAAGTGCTATCTGTTGGCGTGTGTCTCCTGCCTGCATCCACTTGTTCTTGAACCCAGTGGCCAAGCAGCCTTCAACCAACAGATGTTGCTGCTTCAACCTACACTCTGCACTGAAGAGCTGCATTAATTCAGTAAGGGGGATAAAAGATGTATGCAAAAAGAGGAGGGAAGGAAACAGGAGAGGTTCTTGAAGCAGATGGTCTCATACAGTGTGCATGTATCTGCAGTGTGTGGTGTGGTGAAAAACAACAGCAAGGAGAGGGGAGGAAAGAGCTCCCTGGCAGCAATGTAAGACACACAGTAATCACTGTTACTCCACCAGCTTGATCGTTTCTTTCTTCAAGTGCTGCAAACTTGCACATATCACACATAAAAAAAAAATTACCGCAAACGCTCAGCATCTGCAGGCTCCACAACAGCGGCTGCTGCAGTAGTCAGAAAAATGATTGCAATGAGAGGAACAAAATGCTTACTCTCCCCCCCGTGTCACCAGAGGGCTGAAGGGGAAACAACTCGGAGGGTTCTGGCACATGTAATTCTCCATGGGAGTTTGTCCGTCTTCCGTGACAAGGAGAAATGAATGAAAGAAACATGAGGGAAAGCTCATCTCGGTACTCGATGGCAAAAGAGAGCCTTTCTACTCAACCCGAAGAGGGACCCTAAGAAGATTGCAACAATCACATTTCTTTCTTTTCTCAGATTACCATGATATATTCAGTGCAGCCAACCCTATTACTCCCAGACACAAAGGACCACTGTGTGATCGGTGCTTTTCACCAGCTCAGCACTTTACACCTATGTGGAGAATTATGATTCACCGTGATATTGTGGAGGTCAGTTGGTTGGTGCCTTACCCCTTGCCCTTTGATTGGACATGTTACATTTTCTCATGCATGGCCTTCAGCCTGTTATCAGCACGCCCTTGGGAGTGCCACTCCCATGGAGCCATCCCCAAGCAGTTAGAGGGGACTTCCAGTGGGCAGCCGAGGGAGAATATGCTTTTACTGCCGAATAAATCAATCCAAAGGAGAGGCTTTAAATCAGAAAGGATGACACTGTTGTTCCATTCCGCCTGGCTTCATCCATGTGGCATTAGTTTAAGGTCAACCTCATCGCTGAGCACAGAAACACACATCGTCTTGGCAAAGGTGTTTTTATTCCCTTTAATTTCTAAAGATCGATATGAAGCAGTCAGTGACCCACAAAGCTTTGAGGTTGGCTGGAGGGCTATTTATAGCGGCGAGTGTGTTTGCTCTGTACAGTCTGCAGTCCTGTTGAACCCTCAGTCGTGCTGTGAGTTCAGGCTAGTTAGAGAAATAGGTCCAGGAGTTAAGCGACTCACTGATAAGATGATGGTGTGGTGGAAGGGTTGGGGTTGATGGTGTTGATGGCAGCAATGTAAAACTTTTTACCAGTGGAGTGAGGAAATGAGGTCAGTGGCATTTCTGTCAGCGACATTTCCAAGAGTTTGTCGATGAGTCACAGCTGTGAGCTAATGCAGAGTGAATACGGGTTTCACACACAGCACCGCAAAATCCCAAAATGTAATATTAAACTCATATGGTGCGGAAGAGCAAATAATCAATTAGAAGCGTGATAAATTGGATGGCGGGCAAGGAAGGGATGGACAGCTGATGACATATTTATCAAGGCGCCATCACCGCTGAGGAATTCTCCAGCTCTGTTCGTGCTGGGCGACAGATGGAGAGCGCTGCCTCTTTAACAGCTTCCCTGGGAGACAGATTTTAAGGAAATGGAACCGTGCAGTACATTTTGACTGTTTGGGGAGGAGACTTACGTTTCAAAGCTGGAAGGCATGTAATAAAGAATTCATCTTTTACCTGGAATAATAAAAGGGACGGGGTTGAATTATGCATATAATCCCAACGCATGCATTTCTAACAACGGCAGGATTAAAGGCTGTGAAATAAAGTTGATGAACCCGAGACAATGAGCTCCTTCTGTGAGAGCCTTACATCATATTAATTAGTTAGGGCTATAAAGGAGCCATAATGAACAAAGACAAATTTAGCTGATAAAAAGTAAGGAGTCCCATTTTTCACATTTTCTCTGGTAGCTCAGTCCGCTGTCTAGCGCTGGGAAGCTTCCTTAATGCACCTCCTCGGGCTACGCTCCTTTTCTCGAGGATGCAATAGCCACGCCGAGACAAAGGACGGTCATCCTCAGGACGTGTTTATTTTTCTGGCCCCCAGTGCGCACTCCAAATGAATCACACCAACATTTATTTAAAGAGATTAATTCCTCTTACGGTGTATTATTCATCAGGTTTCGTAGGTGGAGTGCAGCCTGGCTTATAATATTGCTTGTCATTTTCTCCAACTGACTGAAGCACGGCTAAATTGTCCTGAATAATTCAAGAGGCCGGTAAATAAAACAGCAGACAGGGCTGGTGTACGCCAGGATGGAGCAGACTGAGAGGACTCTTCAGTCTCCAGGTGAAGAGTCTGCCCTTCTTTCTGAGCTAGGGATGCAACAGTAGAGGAAGAGAGAAATGCACATTATTTAAGCTCGAAAACACTGGGCCTCCATCCAGAACAGGGAGGTACTGCAGGAGACAGGAGGAGAAGAGCAAAAGGAGGAGCAGTTGGCAGCCCACAGTTGTGCCTGGAGCGGGAAGCAAACACAGAGTGCTGGTGAACAGAAGGCGAGGCCTGGGAGGAGGGGAAGGCCTGAGGGGCTGGACAGTACATCATCACAGCAAATAAAACCTGTGGTCAGTGTATTGAAGACTCGGGGCTTGTTTATAAAAATGCCCTTTTATCTTAAATTCCAGAGAAACACCCAGGACATATCGCCAGTCCATCACAGGGCTAATACAGATACTCCACCGAACTTGCAGGTCTTTGGACTGTGGGAGGAAACCTGGAAACTCAGGTGAATACGAGGAGAACGTGTTAATTTAAAAATCAGCAATTTAAATCAGAAAAAAATGAATTTCCACCCTGATTTTATCGTCTAATCGCCCCAACCCCAGATACAATAAATGAAAGTTATATTTCTACCATTCATAATTTGGCTAAGGATATGCATTGCATTGCATTTAATTTCTGCATTAAAATACATTTTTCATAAATCCCAAATTTGGTTGAAAAGCCTGAAAATTGTCCTAAATGAGGCCCCTGGCTTGGTTGGACAGGAGGGATGTGGTCTCTTGTTTTACTCATAGCTGGACTAGATACGGTATTGTGAAAATACATCACTGGCAGAACATAGTGGAGACTGGGCATGAATAGGACATTGGGTTAACTAGACATTAATGCTTATATAACTTAACATTTTATTATCGCAGGACATAATGTACCGTCCTATGATCGTCTCTAATCTGACAACCTCTGACAACTTGTTGACATTGTACTGTGGCCATAATGTTGTCTACTCCTCTTCAGTCGTTCATGTCCCCAGCCAGATAGATAGAACATGCAAAGATGCCAGTGGTCTTAGATCACACTGTACAATACATCCTCCTCCATGTGTCTGTAATAGATGGAAATGGTAATGGAAACTAATGGAGGCTCATTGAACCATCGGAGTGTATCTCCTACGCCCAGCATGATGTGACGTGAGTGCTAGTACACAGTCTGCCGTGTCAGTGCTGGAGAAGACAGGTCTGCTATGAGGAAGTCCCTGTGAAATGGCAAAGAGGCAAATGGGAGACGCTTCACTGAGTTCCATATTCAACTCACAGTTGCAAAATGAGTGCATCTACATTGGTATTCTGGTATTATTTGGGATACGGCAGTATTGTTGTTTTGAGTTGTTACAGCAGGCCTCCCGGTTATGAAAATGAAGGCTGGGATATGCTGATATTAGCCAGGATACTGAAACATGTTAGCACCGTATCCCCTTTACTGATGCTATTTGTGGTGTAGGTTCTGTTTCCATGGTAGAAAATTCTCACTATTGATGACAGTGTGACACTTTGTTGATCCGCGTAAGAAACGAATGAATGGGGCATGAATGGAATGGAATGGTACATTTCATGCTACATAAATGGGCCATGTCACATTCGATTACATGTTACATGATATTATAAACATCAATATAGTTAATGCTTGGCAAGAGCCCTGAATGAACTGATGGCAATGATGGGAAAAATCCTGACTGATATGTCCTGGCTCCCCACCTGGACCAGTGGTTGCCTCTCCACTGCCAAGCAGAAAGCCAACAGCTACACAGGGTTTTGTGATACTCAGTTACAGAGAAATAACAATAGTCAGAATTATATCAAGAAAAGTAAATACATATTAGAGATAATAATTTTACTTGTACAGCAAACGTTTTCTCATTTGCCATTCATCACAAAATAATCTGCAAATACAAATGTTTTCTTCTCAAATGGCCACTACAGGTTTTTTTAACTGTCCATGAGACAGAATCGTTTTCATTTTCATTTTCAAGTCATTTTCTTTATCAATCTTACTAAACAGATCCTTTCTTAGGGTCTAAAAAAAAAGGACAACATAAAAATGGCTTTCATTCTCAATTTCTTTTACATCACACAAATGTCAGTGTCTATCTTCCTCAGCAATGTCAAATGTAACATATAGTTTCCGCATGGAGGGGTAGTGGTCCTGATTAAATATGGCACACACATCTTTTCTTCTTGGGCACAATACAATATATCTCACATAATCCTAAATACAAACCTCAGAATATGTAGCATTAGTGGTGCACTAAATTTAGTTGCTTTTTGTATGTCTGATACCAGTGAACCAAATCATCCATTCCAATTTCACCTGGTTTTAAGCTGTACTCTCAGGTCAAAGAACCACACAATTATCACATGAGAAATGAGCCAAAATGACTTTTTATGGACAGCCTAAAGCCACACTTATATGGGGAAGAGGTATCCTAGTTCTGATTCCGGCCTCCCCCAACCCCTCCAACACCAGGAGTGAACATAAGCTCAGAGGAGCTCTTATTTCATTAGCAGCTGGATTCGGTGAACATCCCCAGTATAATACAGGCTTTCCAGTCCCCCTGGAGCATCCAGAGTAGCTGTGCCAAAAGTCAGGAAATGAATTGCCATCTCTTCCTCTAATCCCTACCACCACCTTTACATGCCAGAAGTGGGAGATTAAGGATTTGAGGCTCCAGTCCTGACGAGGGAACGCACGTACACTTGTGTCCGGATCATTCCTGGTTGCAGATGCAGCAGCGCTGGATTAGAGCTTGTCAACTTCCTCGCCACGCCGCCTCACTAACCCTCCACAACCTCCAGAGGTAGTCACTCACCATTACCCAGAATAATCACCGAACATGCTACTGTCTCCCGTTAATGGACTGACAGTTGGGCTGCATCTGGGCTGTGGGTTGAGTGGCACATGGCCTGCTTGACTGAGCACCTTATTGGCTCGTCGGTGTGGAGGGTGCTGTTTAGTGTTCTGTTGTGAGATCTAATGAGATATCCTGCCATGTAGTCACTGTGTGAGGGAATGGGGCTCTTCCTGATGCTGAGCTGAGCACCTAATGATCCGCTGGGAAGAGATGCACACTGGCCACCTCCAAATTGGATGGCATACTTGCTAGCGATGCTGTCATCTCTCTTCATGCCTGTTATTAGTACAGAGTTATTAACTCTTCGCATTAGTGCCTTGTGTGAAAATTGTCAAATGCCCTTTTCACACGGGAGCAATATTACCTGGGGACGTCAAGTGATTTGTAATAATTGTGGCTATTGTTGGTGATCTTAAAGGAGCTCCAAAATGAACATTGAGTCATTAACTACTCACACCCTCGCCAATTGAAACGCCATTGAATGAATTTGAGAGCAAGTTAGCCCCCGTAGTGCCACTATTTAGCCTCACATGTCTGTGTGCATCGATACCACTGGGTAGATGATGGAGAATATGTAGTGTTGAGAAATTACAGTCTTGGTCTGCGTTGATATACTTGCACTGCCTGAATCGCATGCAATACCTGCTGATTTGTAGGCTGTCGCAGTATACCGAATTGAAAATGGTGTCGTAAGCATTTTTTTTCTCCAACATCAGTGCACTAAAATGCCTGGATGTCATACTGGTTTCCCAATTTGATTGAGTGGACATCAGCAAAATACTAACTGGAATTTAATAGAGTAAAAATCTACCCTACTGCTACGACATGACACAATGGTAAAGTTAGTCAGTCAGCAACAGTATATCGATATAGTTCACACAATGTCTGCTACAGTGTGCTTTTCTGGTTGTTAAGATTGTGCATGTACTGAATGCAGTTTGGACTATCCACAGTCAGCCCTACTTTCATTTCTGGGATTGATTTGGCTTAGCCGAGTCCCTGCCCGTCAATAATTGAAATGTACTCTCCAAAACATCTTTCCAAAACATCTCTTAATAAGGCGCCCTGCGGCAGTGTGCACTCTGTCAGAGGAAAAGGAGAGTGTCATCTTGTCCTTCCCTCCGTGTTCACAAATCTATAGTGGAAGTGGAGAGATTTATGTAGTACTTGTTTTGTTACACCGTTAGAAAGAAAAGTTCTAACCAGAACCATACGGCGTTCTTCGACTTGTCCTTATAGCGAACCTCTTACGGCTCACGGTTAACCTTTTTGAAGGTTACACCCTAGAACTGTCGTTAAACGGTTCCATGTAGAACCCACAGTAAAAGGTTACATGCTGGAACCCTTTATGAAAGGTTCTGCAAAGAACCTTCACATGTCCTTAAGGTTCTAACACTACCTTTCCCCTTGACATTACAGGATTCCACCTAGAACTTTTCAAAGAGGTTCTACCAAGATCCCTTTTATATTCTCTTCCAGCAGTTCTACCATTAACCTTGTTCCCCTTGGAACCTTTCTAGATCCCTTTCATATTATATGGTTTCCACTCAGAAACCTCCAAGGTCTCTTCTGAGAACCATCTCATATTCTCATAAAACCTCCGGAGTCCCATTTCACTGTATTTTTGTCGTGTTTGCATTACCTGTGTAACATTTCCCAATAATATAGTCAAAAACCAAGTTTGGTTTGAGAAATCACTTTTATTATGAACTCCGTGCGTAAAAGAGAGGGTGGAGAGCCTCTCTGAAGACGAGTCAGCTGGATCAGAGTGGCTCTGTAGATCTTTTGGACATTTTTGACACTCCTCACTCTGTCATGAATATGCAAAGGAGCAGCTGAAGCACAAACATAACTGAGTCCACATGAGCTCAGCGTGTCAGGTTCCTCTCATCTGGAGACTTCATAGAGGCTCCTGCAATGGTGACATAGCAGAGCGGGAGAGAAAAAGATGGTTGGTGGCACATCAAGGTCTATTTAGTCCCGCAGAAGTTGTTTAACCTCCGACTATGTAAAAACGTTACCAAGAAATAAAAGTTTTAACACCAGCAGTAAAGAGTGTGCACATTTTACTGTATAGTGAGAGTTCCCAGCCTCCACCAGCCTCCTGTACAAGCAGCCACCACTGACACACCTCTCTGGATGATTAAGTGGCGTAGCTTCAACAAAAAAACATGTAGCTCAAATATTTTCAATTTTTGCTACTGTAGATTGAGTTCACCTTGTTTCTTTGATTTTCTCCTTTACCTCTGCCAAGACCCAGTTTCAGGTTACAATGGTGCTCAAACATACAGGTGATTTATATCATACATAGCTGGTGGAGGAAGAAATGTGCTGACCAGAATGCTCCTCTAACGTGTTGTAAATCATCAGGCTGTTAGCGTAGTGGTTAAACCTTAGAAACCGCTCTGACCTGTGTGTTGTGAGTCACAGCTCTGAATCCCACATGTAGGGTTTCTTATCCCTCTGGGGCAAACTATATTTTGTACAAATATGCCTTAGATATTTTAAAACTCGGGCGAGATGATGAGATACTGTAGCTTATCACGTACAGCAGCAAACGGTACTGTGATCTAAAACCAGGATCAAATCCAAAATGTGTCTTCCTTCCTTCCTTGATTATGAATAAAACTTCACTTGAAAATGTAATGCTTCTAATCTCTTCTAAATTTGAGCAACAAATTTATTTAGGAAACTTTTTTGGCCCATGTGTCACTCCTTGTCTTTTAAGTTACAATGCTCAAAACAAACAAAAGTACCATTAGCACCATTAAGGTCCAGCGTTAAATACCTGCTAGGGGTCAAAAAATTAAATGTCCTTCATAAGTGAACCGTGTTGCTCTGTGTATTCTTCATTACGTGGTAGAAATTCACAAAAATCAAGTGTTATAATATACAAATGTCCCTCAGTCATTGTTGTCAGATTACAGGTAATATGTTGTTTTTAAGCAGTCAGCAAACAATAGAGCAGAAAGTGAAGATTGAATTTTTTTGCTGTCATTCTAGCCTTCTCCCTCCAAAGGGTCTATAAAGAACTATTTCTTCCAAAACGGGTTCTTCAGATGAAACGGGTTCTTGATTATTTGTCTTACAAAGAATCCTTGAGGAACCATTCAAAGAGGAACCTTGTTTTTCAGACAAATGGTTCCAGGTAGATGCTTGCCCCTCTAAGAAGTTCCCTCCCTTTTGCAACCCTGATTCCTAAGAGTGTACACTATCATACAAATCCAGTCATGAAAAGCTAGGATTAAATGCAATGTGTGCTCCTCACAGAAATCATGCTGATTCAACAAACTTGCTCAAAAGGGCCCAATATTTGTACTATTAAAGAGAAGTAATATGCTTCATGTTTTGACAGAGATTGTTCTCCATTGTAGTGGTATTTGAGGATGTGTCATTTTAACATCAATAAATCATGAACACATTAGGCATAACCATCGTAAACAAACAAGACCAACAAGACTGGCGGCCTCAACTGCTCTCCACACTGCATTTTACATTGTGTGCCACCGGGTTGGATTTTGAGGGAAATCTGCTGGACAGCTTTATGGGAGATCGAATTAGAGCACAAAACAGGAATAGTTTTACTTTGCAACCATTACACAATTCAACTTCCACTTCCGGTTCACTGTATAGTCTCAACTTCACTTTAGCTTACCTCATCTGAATGTATAGTGGCTGTTATCAAGGGATGTTATCAGCTCTTATCCTTCTTGTGCTTGAAAATCAGAACACAAAGTTTGCAGTTCTCGGTTGCAGTATCCCCCTCCTGACCTTGCTGCTGTCCTAGTTGGGGTCCTATTTGGCAGTCTATGTGGATGCTGTTTTTTGTGGGTGTGCCTGAATCTTGGCAGGTCGCACCTGAAGGTGCACCTTCACAGCCTGCCTGCCAGGCTTAAATATTGATGCATCGGGTGGCCAAGAGCTTGTCACAGCTCATCCAGATGAGCAGCGCCACACGCTGACCCACACGCTCACACACCCTGGGGGGGCTATCTACCATCTTAGACCATGGAGGTGAGCACAGCTAGGCAGATGAGACAAAACAAGACCAGACAAGACCAGGGATGGGTGTCCTAGGCATAGCCTCAGCAATGGTCACCCCAAACACACACTCAAACATACACACACACTCCACAATCCTTAGACTGCGCAGTGACAGTTCAGGTTCTATGTTCAGGCAAGGCTCAGTTAAAACAGTTTGCACTACAGACTAGGCCTGTATGTGTTGATGTAAATAGTGTTGAGTAGTCATTAAAACCCCATTAAATCAAATGGGTTGTTGACCTTCCCTCTGTTAGGGAAATTATGCAGGCGGTGAACTCTTAACACTATTATGCAAACCCCCCCCACTCTCCCATGCAAAACAGAGATCCAACTACAAGTATGAATCATTGCCCGCCCTTGTGGAGAGAAAATGTAAATATCCTCATATGATTGCTATGAAATTATTATTCAGGAGTGTCACATATTGGAGATGCACTACATGTCCATTTGGCGTCACTGAATGTGAGACGCAGAGAGCATTTTCAGACAGAAAGATAAAAATGAAACCTGCTGAGGATATTAAATTATAAGGATATTAAAACAGCTCTTCGGGGGGATATGAGGGACTGTCTCTAGACCACAGGATTTTAATAACAATAAAATATTGCTTTGGAAAATTCATAATAAAAACAGCATGATCTTTTCAGGTTGCTTTATTTCATTTTGAGCATTATTTATTGGTTTCTGGTGCAGCCTGGCCCAAGAAAGTGACACTTTGCAACTGAGCTTGTCCTCGTTAGTCAGCGAGGGGAGGAGTGCATCCAATTTACATGCAAAGAATGGCTGTCTTTGCTACTTGAGGAAGCTAGGTGATATTAAACCCTGTGTATGGTGTGTGGCTTTTTATACAGTGTGTTCATATATGGGATTGTAATTGTTTGGATCTTTAGAACATTTTCAATTTCACACAAGAGGGCCAACATAAACACATTTGCATGCAAATATGATGGCCCTAGAGACAATCGAGACAAGAAATTTCCAGAATCGTGCCTGTCGATAGACCCTTTGTTGTGTTGCTGCAGCAAAAACAAATTTGCAATTTTTTTTATTCTTTGCACAACTCTCAGCAAAATATGGCTCAGCTTAAACCTTTCAAGGTACAACAACTTAAAACTTTTCAAAATTGCAGAATGCCATGCTTATTCATTCCATTATTTTCTCCATCAGCACTTTTTGAGTTGTGCAACAACCAGCCCAAAGGTTAATAAGATGGGCCATAAAAGAAACTGAGCTGAACTTTTGAGTCAAAACGATGAAGTTAGTTACAGTGTTTCCATCTATTCTAAATATTCTGTTTGGTCTACAACTTAGAGACATCAATATGATATTATTACTGTTATGAAGGCTACAAAGAGTTTTTTTAAGGTTGTATATGGCTCTGATATCAAGTTCTACCATATCCATAGCCTGCTCAAATCTTTAATGTTCTTGGAAAAATCAAAAGTCAAGCCAAGACAACTCAGCAGCATTTAAATCCTTTAGAAAACACATTTTATGGAGATTTATCTGGGAAATTGTTGTTATTGTTGAGCTGTCAGTGCAATATTTTAAGTAAATCTTTTGAATCCAATAGATACACATGGAATGGGCAAAGAGCTTTAATAAGAGGGGATGTCTACCACAACCGAGAAGCTAACTAGACTGCCCTTAAACAAAGCAGCAATATAAAGCAAACACAAGTTTTGCATTCAATGAATGTACCGAGAACTAGCTAGTTCATGTGTCACTACAATGCTTGGTTGTAGCTTGGTTGTAGCTTGGTTTGTTAACACTAAGCTAATCTTTTTTCTGCTACTGGTTTGGCAGGGTTTATCTAATCTTTCCCTGAAAATGGTACATTTCCTGATTAGTCTGAATGGGGCCCTATAAATGCTATATTAGGACCTTTTTGTTTGCTCTATTGTCATGTCACTGTGACTCTGACCCTTCGTCTCTGTACTACCAGTTACTTGTAATGTTAGTGATTTAGGAAATTAAGCTTATTCTACTGCCGCACTCATTGCAAGTTGCTCGGAATAAGAGTGTCAGCTATGCATGTGAGGTAAAAGTAGATGTAGGTTTAAGGTAAAAAACATCAACCAGCAATCATTTACTCTCACCTTTCTTATCTGACTATAAAAATGAAATAAGTATATTTGATTACTTAAAGCCTGCAGTAGCATCACTAGATAGTTATACTCCACATGTTACCCCATAGTACCTGAATGTACTATGTATCTATTTTGTGCAGAAGTCACATCTCAGCTCTGCAGCAACAGTGTAATTAATTAAAAAGATGTTTGCGAAGACGCTTGACAAAAATCGGCTTTAAAATAATATGTGCATGCTTGCAATACAAACCATGCCAAACTCACCGGTGGCATGTTTGAAGAGATCTTAGCCTTGTCTTATTTGTAAGATATTTTTAAATGCATGTGCATGTGTGTGTGTGTGTGTGTGTGTGTACCTGGTGTGGAGGTGGAGGAGGTAGACTGACCTTTGTCTGATGGATTGTTTTCTCCCAAATAGAGACGTGAAGGAGGCGGAAGGGATGGGAAGGGGGGAGTTGTGGAGGGGGGGTGTGTGTCTTGGAGTACCCAGAGATGAGCTTCTGCTCTGCCGTGTAATTATGTACTCCTCTTTCACCTCCCCCTGCCCGCCTCCTCTCCACTCCCCTCTTGCACCGTCTCTTCTCCCCCCTCTTATTTTTCAGCTTTCATTCTCCAGGCAGCTCCCAACTGAGCTGCAGGTGGTGGCAATTTTTGTCTGTCCCACTGCTCTGACTGTACACAGAGAGCTGCGGGGCTGCTGGCCAATAATACAGGCTTCACCTCTCAGACAGCGCAGCCACGCTCACGTGCACGCGCCTACAGGCACCGCGCTGCACACATATGTCTGTTCTTATGTTGTAATACTGGGTGTCCTGGGTAGCTCATTTCACTGATTTACATTTGTTCCTTAATCCCTGCTCCCTAATCTATCACCACAGGCCTTACCTTAAAGCTGCACTAGGCGAGATCTTTACGTAAAAACACAGTCACCTTATCGGCCTAAATCATAATGTGGGGCCGCAACTGCAATCTCCCTGCAATTGAGACACTATAGATTCTCCCTATTTGCCCAGGTGGAATCCTGGTATCAGGAATCTGGTATGCAGGAAATCATCCGCACAGGAAGTGAAAAAAGAAAGAGCGAAAGAGCTGGGCTCACCGATGATTACTCAACTGCAGTAGTGCAGCTTTACCCCTTATCCTAACCACAGTTCCAATACTAGTTCTACCCCTAACCCACTAAACATAAAACTAAGCCTTTTCTTTTCTATTCTTGTATGGACTCAGTCAACCCTGTCTCTTTTATTCTCCCTCGCTCTTACACAAACACACTCTCCCTCTGAAATCCTTCTTGAATTAGCTCTCTTTCTGGTTTTCATGGGGGTTGGCTTCATTGTATATGACGGTGGTCTTTCCTTTTGCTAATGTAGGTGATTTTGTTCCCATGAAAGCACTGTAATCCATCTCCCCGCTCGCAGGGGGGTGGCGATTTATTGTGTGCACAGGGCGTTAACACAGCGCTACGGCTAAGAACAGATGCATCGCTTTAACAGATAACACGCTGGAATAAGATAGAGCATTCAGATTAGCTGCGGTGTCAAATAAATTGCATGCTATGGCAGTAACCCCGGAGTTCTAAAACAATATCCTCCATATCAGATCTGCCTTAGGTTTGGGCATGACAGACTGAATGAAGCGTTGCTTTGCATGGAGTTGCCTCTGCACGGGACCTCAGCATGCCTCATGGTTGACTGGGCCTTCAGATGCATACACACATACACCAACACACATACATGCAGAAACACACACACACTTACATACATGTACAAGCACATGTAAAGACACACATTACCTCTCTTTCTGTCTCTTTTTTCTCTTTCCTTTTCCATCCCTCTCTCATCACACCCTCACGTCTGTCAGTCTAATGGTAATATTTGCACTCAGTGGTTTCATTGAAAACCTACATGTGCAAAGAGGATCAGCAGAATTCATTTCAGAAAAAGCCAGATTCTCTTTGGTGGATCTTTTAACTTTATGGCCTTTCATCAGGGTCTGACAGGCGTAACCCAGAGAGAGAGAGCATATAGCTTTATACTTTTTCTGTGAAATTCATTTCCACTCTAATATCCTGGCATTAATGTCTCATTTTCTGCACCATGACCATGTTCACTAGAAAATTCCATTTTTGCCTCAGAATGAAATGATTTTAGGGCTTCAATTATCTTAGGGGTAATTACAAATGTATGTCTCCAGCCGCAGTAATGTTGCAATAATATGTTTAATGTGAAAAAAATGTGGTTTAAAAATGAAACCTCACCAACAGTGCGGCTTAGATTTTGCTGTAGTTGAAGTTTCTTTCTTTTACAGAAATGTGCATGAGAGGGCTGAAAGTGTGTCTGACAAAATATTGAGTTGTTTCTCAAAGACATTGCACCGGCTACTTCATCCCCATTCACACTCTGACAGGCCGACAGCTTGAATCAAATGGCCAAGAGAGCCTTTTATTCCGTTGACCCATGAGAACTATTGATTGCGAGGTATTGGTCCAAGTCCCGGTTTTCCCCTTTAATCACTTAATCACATTTCCTCAATCAGCTGGTTTACTCCGGGGCCAACAGACTGGAGAGCGAAGCTCGGCCGCCCCCGGGGACCCACCACTACACAGGAATGCATTTGCAAAAGCCGATATACACTGTGCATCTGAGAATGGATCACATAGAGACCTTGGCAATCAATGACCACTTAATTGAAGGGCCCATTTCCTCCCATATATTGTGGGAGAGGTGGCACCATCCCAACCGCATGGCCACCCCCCTCCCCACCACCGCCAACCTTTTTGCCTTTCACCCTCACGGCCATAAGAGCACTCTGTGTGGTGGTGAAGCAATGATTGCAGCTTCTTTATTGATGGGAATGTTTATGAATATTTGAAGCCTCTTTCGACATGGCATGAAAGGAAATAGGGAAACTGCGGCCTTTGTGAGTGAGTGGCATTTATCCTGCTCCTGCACAATGCACTCCCGTTCTTAAAAGCCCTTTGGGACAGGAGTGTGAGAGAGCTGTGGTGTGAATCCTCCCCTGTGGCAAAATGTCAGTGTTACCCAAAGGTCCACGATCGCTGAAACCGTATTCCGGGTGTTAATGCCTCTTGACCTAATTCACATAACCCCAGTTGGATCTGTCTGTCTGTCTGTCTGTCTGTCTGTCTGTCTGTCTGATGGCTTCCTTTGTGTTAATGTGCACTTGTGCGTGTGTGAGCAAGACATGAGGAGAAACAGAGAGGGAAATAGAACAAGAGATGACCAGCGAGAGTGAGAGGTACCCACACAGCGGGGGCTGCTGCCAGGTCAGGCGCTTTCGTCCTTCTGCCGCAACTTTCCACACCAGTTGCTCTGGAGTCCATCCAGTTCTAGCCGCCTCCGCTGAAAACAGAGCTGACCTTTTCCAGCAGCATATAGACTCTGAAAGGGTTATGATCCTTTCCTTGGCATCCTTCTCATTGATTTTTATTACTCTCCGCTGTTGGTCTTGAAGAGCATTTCATTTGCTGTGGTGCACACAGTGTTGTTAGGCATTTGTGCCTTTTGCATGTCTTTCTGAGCCAGACATACATGTGAGCATTACACCAGAGGAGCACAGGGGGGAGGGGCAGGGGGCCGGGAGTAGCCTGCCTGGAACAGGTAAGGGTTCAGTCTCTCGCTCACTGACACTTGACGGATGAATACACCCGGAAAGCTGCAACCTGCCTTGTCTTCACTGTCCACAAATTCTACCATGTCACTCCTCTCCTACACCTCTGGCTGCCCATGACTGCTTATATTGAATTCAAAACCCCTGGTGCTGCTGCACAGGGCTGCAAAGTTAGTGATGCAGGAATTTAAGTCAATTCTTTCACTCATTATAAGTTCCTCAGCATAAGAGCATCAACTATTACAATGTAAATGTAACATCGGAGACATCAGGATGGTCTAACAGCCCACACTGCTGCCTCCTAAAAAGATAAGATGATTCATTTTGTTCAAAAACAGCCAATATCAAAATCTGTCTGTCAACATGGAGACAGCTTGCTGATGTTAATATTCTCCCCTTATCAGTCTCAAATGTCATCAGACAAAGCAAAGAGAAAATAAAAAGAAGCTGATAGTTTTTTCATTGTCATTTCATCCTGACACAATGTGCTCCACTCTGCTCCCCTGGGGATATAACTCAGTTCACTTATTTTAACTTGATATTAAGCCAAAGTTTAGATGGGTCCCAAGTTTTTTTCTCTGGGATTTGCCAGGAAATTGGGAAGACACCGTGTAGCCATCCTCCTGATGAAATATTGAAATGCAGGTTAAACAGCAAACGGGGACAAATACCGGTATGAAACAAGTCATTAGCCCCGAGGTGAAGTCATCTTGGTGAACTCAGATAATGCCAAGTTGGAGATTTGCAGTTATGAAAATGATCATATTTCTCCCCATGCTTATCTTTGTAGCTTTGTAAAGCCCCACTTCAGCAAGCAAGTTCTGGCTGGGGGTTTTTCACATTACGACCATCCCTGGGTGCTGGAAAGAGACTGAATTTCTCAGGAGCCAATCTCTTCTCAATATTGGGAGCAAGGGAAATTGGACCTAAAATGTGAAAACTGACAAATAAGGACAGCAGCTCCCCACTGCGCTGTTTGTCGCCGGCTGGAGCATCTGAATTGAGCTCCGGTGTATACGCCGCTGTAATGAATGATGCCTCCCAGGTTTCATTTGCAATTAAGGTTAATTAGCAGATGTACAGTTGCCTTTAATCTTTGCTGGCTGTGGAGTTATTAGGCCTCCGTATGACAGAAGGACACCCTATGGACCGACACTCAACACACATCGGAGGTGAGCTAATGGGAGATTTCAGTAATTAGCTTATGTTCTGCCTCCACATTGTTTAGTGAGGCCAAATGCATCCCATCACTCAGCGCTGTAGACAGGTTTCATATTTGGACCAAAGGGAGGCATCTCTGGTAATCTGCCTTGTTAAGGTGACACCGTACCTTCCTTTGCTGCAGGGCTATGAACGTGGGTGGTTGTGTGTGTGTGTGTGTGTGTGTGTGTGTGTGGGTAGTGTAATTTACCATTGACATGCTGTCATATAAGAGTATGGGGTTGAAGACTGGAGTGTGTTATTGTCTTACTACATCATCCTCACATTATATTCATCATCGTGCATTACACTCACAACAGTGAGGCAGCTCACCTCAAGCAGTCCACTTTGTCAGACTGGAGAAAAACATATGAGTCCACCTGTGGAAAGATTAGATCCGCCAGACTGAGCAGGGTCAAATAGTAGCTGCAACTATTAAGTTTGTTTTTATCATTTTATCACACTTGGAATAACAGGTGGGTGTGGTTTACGATTTGGATAGTGTCAGATATGTTCTCTGTCACAGGATAGCGCACTAAATTGAATTCATGGTATTGTCAAATCTTTCTGGCACTCAAATATTACTCGGCCTTGGACTGGAACTCACAGCGCTATGTGTTATTCATCTTCATGTGGTGACAGACCCGGCTCAGACTCTACTTGACCAGCTTCTGATGGGTACACAAGACTCTCCTAGCCCCAAGCACTGAAGTGCACTTGATTTTCAATAAAATATAGTGGGCTTGTGTTGCCATTCTGCGTTCGATCATAACAGCTCCGCATGCATTGCTGATAAATGTTATCACGCCAAAATGTCACGCTACAGTCCGCATGTCACCGGAGAGCCACCTTAAGGGAGGACATGACATTAGATATTCAAATGAAGCAGCTAGTGTTACATCAAAGCGCCATAACCTTCAAAATGATGGAAACACTCAATAGGAGGCACTCGCTCCATGCTGGCAGGCGGTGCAATTACTGCACTGCGCTGTGGGGGATGAAGGGTGCAACCTAGCGCCAATAACACTTTCAACTTCCTCTTTAATTTCTGATTGCTGGTGCAGGGTTTTATTCCTGCCTAACGTCATGTACGATGCCTTCCCTGTTTCTGGGTGGCAGTAGAGGACAGAGAAGCAGGCTTGTGATTGGACGGTATGAATTCCCAAACCGGCAAATTTTGGGTGGAGAAATTGAAGAAGGCACACTCTCCTACTCAACTACTGCCGAGATGTCCTTGAGCAAGGCACTTATGTCTCCAGTAAGACTGTGGTTGTACTAGGCAACTCCTAGATGTTGTTGTATGAAACTGTATGAATCAGATGTGACTTGGTGCTTCTGAAAGACTGAACACAAAAGGTAAACAAAGCTTTTAAAAAGAGTGGCTAAAATTAATGACACAGGACAGGAAACCTGCGGCTTTGGGACCGCATGTTGACCCAGAGGGAATTCCCCCTCCGCTTTCTGTGGAAGTGCAGCAAAGATTAATGACAGGTATTAGGTCTATGGATACAGCCATGCTATACTTCAGCTATTTTAGTTCAATTGGATATAAAAATTGGCCACGGGGAATAACTTTAGCATATCAGCCCGTAATCTCAGCTGTTCGTTCCTGCTGTCTGACAGCCGCTACTGTATCCTGGCTGCCGCTGTTGTTTATATAGAAACCATGGTTGTACACTGTACTGACTGTGCTGCTCTTCTACTATTCTAAACTCCCTCATAGCAACGTTAGGCAAAATTATTTGGGGGGAATAGTGAAGCATGTCATTTATTCATTACCTGGCTGGGCCCCGCCAGGCTGTACCTCCGAGCCGCTGAGCGTACCCACGAGCTGAGGCCATAATAAGGCTTTAAGTGGCTGTCATTAATAATGCTGCGCTGTCACGGTGGAAGGCTGATCCATCCCGCTATGTGGGTTTGTGGGCCGCCGTCATTAGGCTGGCTGGCT
>CABFOQ010041662.1:28838-43094 GCA_900660455.1 Gephyroberyx darwinii
CGGTGAGCAATAGGCCTTTTTCCTGCCCGTTTTCAGCTGCTGCGAGTCGTCAGCAAGTGTGTCCATCACCCGACTGACAGCTCATCCACCTGGAAGTTGATGTCACGCCTCCTCTGTTGTTCACTTTGGGGCACAATGGACAGCTCGCTATTAGACAGACATACAGGGAAGATGAATGGGTTAAGCAGCGCGATAAGATGCTTCCCCACACACGGCCATGAAACTCAGCCCCGCTGGGAGGCAACGACACCAGTGCATGGTTTGTTGAGTTCATTTTGTTAACTTTGGTTTATCGGAGAGTGCAGTTTAAGGGTGTCAACAGATTGTATACAGGAACAAAACAGTCCAAGCCTCAATATATTGAGTTGCTGTCTTTATTTTTCTTACTTTGGATAATGCTAGGTGCCTGACATCACTCAACATAGTGTTATGGAGCCAAAGATCTACCGGGGACACGTGGATGACTATGATGTCTATGTTCTCATCACTTAATTGCTAAGTTGACCAACACACCAATTAATTTTGGTATCTTGCTGTAATATAAGTTTAATCCAAGATAAAACTATAGAAAAAAAACTCAACAATATGATGAAAAAATACAGATTCAATTTTTTAAAAATGGAGCACCAAAGAAAAAATAGAGAGCAGCAGGTTCGCAGGTTCGCAGGTGTAACCAATACCAGGACAGTGTGGTTACAATGTTAACAGATATGAAAGTAACTGACCCCAATTCATGAATAATTACACTGAGGGAGGCTGGGGAGAACACGTCATCGCTACCACTTCTCTTTCTGTTTTATTTCATTGTCATATTTGGGTCACATACTGTTCTCTTGTGCTCTGCTGCTTCTCTCACAGTCGTCCTTGTGCTCTCTTGCTTTTGCTTTCTATTCTCTCTCTTTATCTTTGGTCTCTTTTTCTTTCTCCTCTCCCTATCTATCTATCTATCTATCTATCTATCTATCTATCTATCTATCTATCTATCTATCTATCTATCTATCTATCTATGTCAGTGTGTAGTCGTACAGTCCAACATGTTGCCATGTCTGCATGTTGCTCGAACACCACAACGGGCGCGTTTGATAGAAGCCCAGTGTCGACCACCTGGCGAGAAGCTGCCTTCAAAGTGAACCCCATTCAATAGCCCCAGATCTCCCATTGAGACAGTGGCCTGCAATGCACCGCCAGACAAACTTCTGCTCGGCCAGAGCCCTCATCAGTCCAACCTGCTTTTCATGCAACATCAGAGCTGTCAGTCGATCGACCCGCTGAGGATATACACCGCCAGGTTCTGCACCAATCTCCCAGCACAACACACTACAAAACAAGACAAAAAGACAAGAGTCTGGAGGCATGCAGGCACAGCAGGGAGACTGAATAGCTACAGTTTTATTTTTCACATTGTGCACTGATAAAATAAATGCAAAGATTCTAAGATCAGCAGCGTTACAAGCAACCGATAGTATAACAGCGATGTTGGAGAAGCTACCTTTTGTTTTGTTTTTTACCTTTATTTGAGTTGACAGAGCATGAATACTCTTTTCCAGCAACAGCCTGCTTCACCTCCAAACAGTTACACATACAGGAGCCCATCTGCCCAGTGCAACCACAGTCTTCTAGTGCTGGCCAGTGAGCAGCGTTAGGTGCCTTGCTCAAGGGCACCTTGACAGTAGTTGTTGAGGAGGTAAAAGTGTTGCTCATGCACCTTCCCCACCCAGTCCTGGGATTCAAACCTGCTTCTCTTACCTCTAGGCTACCGCTGCAGCAAAGTCTAGTTTTACAAGCTACCATTTCACAACTACACCAAAGCTACCCTCAAGACAAATATAGTTTTGCTAACTAAAGTGATGTAGAAAAAGTAGTTCAAACTACTATGCAAGAAATCACATTATTTTTGCAATGGGGTTGTGGTGGGGGGGTGTTAGAGGAGCCTGAAGACATGAGAAGGTGAGGGGCAAAGATACAAAAACCTAAATAAGTAAAAGGATGAAAAAAGCAATTCTATCTTTTATTTCAAAAAGTTGGTGGTTACAGTCGTGAACAAAAATAATAAATTGCTAAAAACACGATCCAAATTTGAATTTAGTTGATCTACTGTAGCTCCAAGCCACTGCAAGATGTGATTAAAAAAAAAAACTACAAAAAACAACTAGTTTGATTCCATGTAGTGAAACTACTTCCCAACACTGTACTGGAGTGTTGATTAAGGATTCATGCTCGGAGGACAACATTCATGGTCATGAGACTCTGTAGTGCTGTAGTGTTGCAACATCAATTATGAGAACACAGAGAACAATGTGTATGCTTCAGGGTCGGAGGAAACTCTCTTCCACTTCAGTCCATTCAGGAAGAGCTTTTCAAAACCGGAAATATTTTGTCAATGTCCACTCAAAGCATGAAGATTCATTTTATTATTGTACTTTATCATTGTGCTGTCCTGCTATATTTATCATTTTCCTTCTTTCCATTGTTTTCAATTGGCTTCCGACAGAAGTGACTCCAACCCTGCTATGCTGCTATGCCTCGTGTAACTCCATAAGCGACAGATTTGCCTCAGGTCTGTGGAAATTTGGCACACAGTGACGTGAGGTGTTGATGCTCAGTTGTAATGGAGGTAGGCTCTTACATAAGAGTCACAGAGGAGCAGACCTCCTCAGGTGCTAGAGTGTGTGTGTGTGTGTGTGTGTGTGTGTGTGTGTGTGTGTTGGCTGGATCCTGTGTGTTACAGATGGCCAGAGAGGGCTTTCCCCTCAGGTAGACACATACAGCTGACAGAAACCCTGAAACTATTCATTGTTGGCATGAATCCTCTGGACAAACTCTCTCTCTGTTTCTCTCTCTCTCACTCTCTCTCTCTCTCTCTCTCTCTCTCTCTCTCTCTGTTTCTGTTTCTGTCTCTGCCTCTCTGTAACTCTGCCTCTTTCTCCTTATCCCTCTCTCTCAATATATATCTTTACTTCATTCATCTCTAGCTCTATCACATGTAGACATATCACACCTCTGTCTTTCCCATTATCTATTATCTATCTATCTCTCTCTCTCCTCATCTTCTCTCGCTCAATATCTTGGTCTATGTTTCCCTTTCCTTCCCTCTCTCTCTGTCTCTTTTTCTATCTCCCCTTTTTCCATCTCTTTTCTCTCTTCCCAGCCTCTCTGTATTTTTTCTCTGTAAAGATCCAGCTTGGCCACCCAACACACACACACACACACACACATACCCACACGTCCTTCTCTCTTTCTGTCCATCTTATCTGGATCTGAACCGGCCGGCAGTCCTGGCCCGATGCCTGTCCTCCTTGGGGACCAGAGCAGAGCAGAGAGAAGAGAGGAGCACCGCCTCAGGCCCCAGCCTCCTTAGCCTTATCTTTGTCCACACACACACACATTCATATACTCACACACTCCCAGATACATATGTGTGAAGTCATACATGTACACTAGGGATGAGAATCTTTGGGGTCCTTACGACTTGACTAACTTTCAATTCACGATGCGTCATGATCAGTGCGATCTCATGAAAAGAATTGTAACAATTTCGACAAATAACAGGAATTGATGAAAGAAAGCAATGATGCACCTCAGCTCTCCCAGCATCGGTGACAAAAATGTGTAAATTTACACATTTAAAACCCCAGAAAAAGGTAGAATAGTGATGCTATACACACACACACACACACACACACACTTGCAAGGCCAGCCTCTCAAAGCCCAGCCAAACACAGAGCAAGTGATTTAGCTAGTGTGTGTGTGTGAACGGTCCTAATGGAGGCTTTGATGGCGTGCTAATCAAATCCACAACACTTAACCAGGCATGGATGCATTACCACGGTTACAACAGTCATGTCAGATAACCTGCCCACTGCCACTGGTCTGCAGGAGAAACCATAGAGTGAAGCGTGCACACAAAGGTTAATGCAAACACACGCATTAACACTCACGCGCGCACACACAAACGCGCTCATACGGATGTACACAATGAACATTCACACACCTGCGCATAACCACACACATACGTGCACACCGGTTGCAGCGATGGGCGGACCCAGACGAGGCAGAAACACACTAATGGATAATGACAGGGTTTGACAGCAGGAGAGTGAGGTGAGTCACTCTGGGTGCACAGGCAATGAATAAAAGAACGAGAGCCGCTGTCTGAATATCCCTCGCTCGCTGGATTTCCTTTGATACCATACTATTCCTGCCAGTCTCCCTTGGTAATCCTGCTCATTACAACAGGCTATCCCTGCATTCTGAGACTGGCAGCAATGGCGAGTATGTTAGGAGGACGGGAAGGGTGGAAAAAAGCCGACCTCGCTGGCTAGCCAGCGCGGGGAGACAGGCTGCAACCAGTAGCTGTATTGTCTTGTCTGTTTCTTCATGATTAGTCCAGCATTCAGCTTTCACTGTACACCGCTCTTACCGTCATTTTCTGACACACAAACACAAGTGCTGATAAATGAATACGTCTCGGCTTCTCTCCAACATGGCAGCCTCTATTGTCCGTGAGATACGGAAATACCAGCGCGGTGTTTGTCCTGTGATGTGTTCTTTGAAAGGTGCTTTTTCAAACCGAACTACAGGCGCTTGCTGCTTTGCTTGGTGCTGTCCTCTACTAATGGGAGGATTCGTTCTTTTCATTCGTTGGAAGCCGCAGATTGTTCTGGGAAAGGAGCCAATTAAAATGTTCTGCAAGCTGCCAATCACGCCATCCTTTTGCTCTATAGGCCAGTGCAATTTGACAGGTGTATTTTCTGACAACATCTTCGACTCTTGCTGTGATAACAGGGGAAAAAATGATGAAATTATGAAAGCAGCCAGACATATCGCTCTGGGAAAGCAACCAGTCATAACATCCCATTGTTTTTGGATGCTCTGCCTCTGCCACTGATACAGGTCCGATTAAAGCCATCACCATCCCTCAGCTCTGGCCAATGTCAGCTCCTTCTTCACAAGACCATGATCCGGCCAAACCATAATTTGCAGTGCTCCAGCAGTCTATTCTCCGATGGCCTTAGACACAAACAGTTCTGACAAAAGGCCAGATGTCTAGTTTGTCTGATTAACCCACCGCTGCTTTGGCTAGACAGCTTGTGAAATCTATTCCAAGAATCTCCAGCTTGCATTTTTTCTTCCCCTTCCAGTCAGACGCGCTGCTCTCTAAATGTTGAGCTCTCTCTGTCAGAGTCACATTGACACGTAAATGCTATTCCAATTATTCTGCGTCCTCTCTGCTCACTGTCAAATTACCAGCACTGGGATTGGAGCATGGCTCTCCCTGCACCTCTCTGGCATTTTCCCTGACAGAGAGAAGAAAGGAGCCTGAGATGGAGAGAGCAGAGCGAGGGAGGGCTCGGGCTGGGTGAGAGACAAGGTGAATGAGCATTTTAAATGCTAAAGCCGGGTAATCAGACAGAGTCAGGCTGAGACCGGGTGAGAAGTGTGGGATCGAAGAAGTTTTGCTGTGGATGGTTTTCAGCTGATTTTGCAAGCGAGATTGTAGTTTGTGAATGCCTGACCAGGAGCTCCGTAGACAAGTCACGAAATAAAAAAATAAAACAAACCGCTGCAAACTGAGTCGATGCTCCATTAGTGGTTTATTCAGCAACATTTTGCTCTCAACTGTTCTTTGTCAGGCATATGCTCATGTGAAGGAGAACGAGGGCATATATATATAGACAGAAGGCGGTAATAGGCTCAGTGTTAAAGAAATGGATGGAATGTGACTGGAAGGTTGCCAGTTTTGGGCAAATCTGAACAGGGAAGCAAGCGAGTAACGCTCTTCCCTCCTGCAACAACTGCCATCGAGGTGCTACTCAATGACAACAGCAGAAGGGGCTATTCCCAAGTGTGAATGTATGATGCGGTGCTGAAAAAGAGCATATATGCTCAGCAAACCCTCGATAAGCAAAAACAAAACACTGAAGGCAAAGGATATTAACGTGGGATTGTAGAAATGTGCTGCAGATTGGTTTCAGACAAATTTTTTGGTCATATTTAAGGTCAATCTCTGCCCCAGCATTGTCGCTTTTTTTTTTCAAGACGTGGTTGAGTTATTTTTGTTTTCGCCACAATAAGCTCAGTAGCAGGCTGGCAGTCCGCAGCATGTAAGCCCGAGCAAAAACAAGGCACCACAACAAGCTGTGTTCCTTAAATGACACCTCAGCTCTGGGCACCTTGGGGCAACAACCACCTGACGAGTATAGGAGTTATTTCAAGCATAAGGGAGTGTCAGTCAGAGCCGCAGCACTGTTCAGCGTTCACACGCACATATATACGCATTCACACACACACACACACACACATACATACACTGCTCTCATTAGCACTGAGCTCTAGAGGGGTTGAGTAAGCGCTGCTCTGCTCAGATGTTCACACACACTTCACTGCCTGTCAGACAGAGCCCAACCACACAGAGCACTGCGGAAAGAGAGGCTTCTGTAAAAAGTCTCTAAGTCGCAAAACTTTTACCATTATTATTTCCATCATCATCAACCCTGCAGAGCAAAAGGCAGTGGAAGAAATGCAGGAATCGCAGGAGTCGCAGTAGTAGAGAGTTTGCAGGAGTGCTGTCGTCTTTATTGTTTTCTGCTGTTTTCATTGTTTTATCATCGACAGGGAGGGGAGTAGCGCAGGGGGCACAGGGAGGGGCAAGAGAAAATTATAGGTTGGAGACTGAAGGCCAGAGGTGAGGCGTTTGAGAGGAGTGGAGAAGAGAGCTGAGAGATAAGATGCTTGGGGGGAGATGGTGTAAAATACCAGCATCTGGGTGGGAAAGAACGGTAATAGAGGGAATGTAGGGGAAAACAGTCTGAGACCAGAGGCGAGTAAAAAGACAACAGGAAAGTGCTTGGGGCTAACGAGGAGTTGCTATGAAGGTTTGGAATGGTCTTGTTTGCAGGGTAGTTGGAGCCCGGAGGTGAGCTACCAGGCATGTTATGAATGCATTGTTTAGCTTCCACAGACAAAGAGAGAAGGCTGTTTGGAGGCGTCAGTCCAGTCCGGTCCTGTTATTCTCTCTTCCATGCAACTCATAAAGGTTGCTTGCTTTTGACAGTTAATCAATCTGAGCCAATTCCCATTCGCACTTCAGTGTCAAGGAGAAACGCAATCTCAGAGTTGGGTTTCACAACCTTAATAATCCATTTCTCCAACAAAGCACGGTTTGTACTGCATTCTTTTGACTGGGGGAGGTTGTACAATGTAACCTTTATTAGCGCTCTGTTCATAATTAAGAGGATTATTCCTATAGGGATGAGGATCTCTGTGATTTCCTTCAAATTACTGCTTATAGCCCGGATGTAAAACGTTACGATCTACACTTCCACTTATGTGCACAGTGTGCACGCTAGTGAGTCACACAAGCACAACTCAACATTAGACTAGATGGGAGACACTAAACCTTACAGCCATATGGGGTAACACTCATTTACAATGCCAAGAACATTATTACATTACGGAGACATTAATTTGACTTGATTGATATTATCAAATGATGTGAGTTTTGCTGAAAAACAGGTAATAAGCTGGTGATGTTTCACTTTCTGGACTTACAGACATGGCAGATTTGTACTGGGCTGAGATAACACATACCGTTGGGCCTTCCGCAGTAAACCAAATCCAGTTCAAATAAGGGCTGAAGGGGTCAAGCAGTGATTTGTCATCTCTGCAGAGATCAGTGATAAATCTGCCATGTCTGTAATTAAAAGTAAAAATCCTAGCACAAATTACCTACCATATTTTGGCTAAGACAATATCATACTAATCTTGTGTGAATCAACTCTCAGTACGTTCAGCCATAATTTGATTTTGGCATGTGATTTATTTTTCCTCTTCTAGGCGCACAATTTCTATCTTCCTCCTGTCATGGCACAAACTAAATCAGGAAGTGACAAATTGTGATATCGTGACATTATACACTTGTATCCGGGGCACCGCTGATTTTCATTATCCTGTGTGAATGTGCAGAGGTTGGGGGTAAGTCATTTATTACATGAGGTCCCCACATAATACTACTTCCATGCGAATAAAGCTTAAGTCTGGGGTGGCTGGGATGTTTTGGATAAGGCTGAAACCCCCTCCTCCTCTCTCCCCTGTGATAACCTCTGGTTCTCTGCATGCCCATGAGGATATACTGACTTGAACTCTAGTCAATGGATGAGTATTGAAGCTGCTGATCTACTGATTTGTGTGAGGGCAGTCCCCTCGCAATTCACTTAGCATTCACCCGTGGTTGCTGTGCTTTACTCACATGTCTGGGCTCATCAGGCCCTGCTGTAATCAGTAGTGCCGTGACAGGAAAACAAGGAGTGTGTGAGAGAATGTGAAGCTTACTCAAACGAGAGGCCACGGTAAACAGTGACAGGGCCAATTCCAGTACCCAATCTCACAGCAAATAGGGGTGAACAGGGGAGCACAGAACCTTAACGAAGACGTAGCAGCGCAGAGCATCTCAGCGATCCCAGCACGCCAACAGGTCACGATAAAAGGGTTTGGCATTGCCTTTTATCTTCAAGAAATGAAAAACTTAAAAAGGGGTCATTAAACGACCAGTTCAGCCCCCCTTCTAAAAAAAATCATAATATCATAAAGCCTTTTTATGGATGGCCATATACCATACAAAGTCATAACAGATTGTTCTGCCTTTGGATTTCTTGGGTAATGGCCCCTGGTTTAACTTGCTTGTTTTGTTTATTTTTAATTATTTCAAGATGAATGAATGATGAATGAATCTTTATATTATATTTCATAGAGCACTTTGTTCACGCTGCCATCCATAAAGGTTGTCAGCACTATATAACTTCTTGCAATATGTCTTGCTTCTCTGACTCACTACTATAAATACATGAGAGCATATCACTTCTTATGAGCTTCTCTCATACATTGCCTGGTGTCATCATGAGTTCTGCTGAATCATCTTCTTTATCTAGCAGTGCCTCTGCAGGTACAGCTGCTCTGCCTACAGACTTAACCTTGTGAACCCCTCTCACGAATTCCTGGCTACTTTCAAATAGTCCTCTGCTTTGCCGACTTGTATCCCAACCTCTCAGCGCCATGTCAAGAGCTGTCATCGCCAAGGGAGTGGCTCATAGAGTAGATGCTGCAGTGTTTGCTCTGCGCGGAGGTCAAGAGCTCTGCAGCATCTAAATAAGATACATGCCAATTAAAGCCTCCTGCGCCTCATCTCGGCCGCGGTAATTCATTTAACCCCTGAATCACAGCTGACAGGTAGTATTTGTTTATACAGCGCTCCTCATGCAAGCTTCCAGGCCTCCTTCCTCTGCATTGTATTTAAACAACACCCCCACATACATCTTCTCCGACGCTCTGTTTCCATGGAAATCTGCCCTAAGAAGTGTTCGCATCTCTTAACCTTGAAAGTAACCCATGCTGGATCGACTGAGAATATATCATTGTCAAATTGAATTGTCATAACGACAGTCAGTGACACTCTATAACCCCTTTGAGCGACTTCCTATCTGTGTAGTTCATTATTTTCCCTCCTGCTGCGTTCAGTGCCTAACTTACCAGCGGGAGAAAAGATTTCACAGAAAAGGAAACTGGAAGGAAGGTAGATATCCCAATTTGGAGAAAAAACAGGAAGCAGATAATTACAGTTACCTTTTTTAATGCCTCAGCGACAGTTTCTCTTTCTCTGTTGTTAAAATGCATTGTCACATGCAATTTGTTTCAGGGCCAAATATTTTATTCCAGGGTTTATTCCACAACACTATACAGTATAGCGATTTTTTAGCAAAATTTTACCTACTATCCTTTAAAACATAGCAGAATTTGTTTTTATGTTATGCTATCAATCATGTAATTTGTCACTTTTCAAGTGGTGGATATCTCTTCTTGGAATCAAAGTCTTAATATATCTCATATCATGTATATCTTGATATATAGAAAACAAAGATATGAATCATGCACTCCAGATATTTAAAATTTGATAACATGATAAATGCAATATTTAAGTTAAATATCGTGACACCTCAGGGGAAATGGCAGGTGTCACAAGGCCAATCTGTGGGCAGATTCCTGGCACAGATCACACAGTAGGCAAGATTCAAACCCAAACTCTCACCTTTAACCATCAACTCAGAATTACAGCCTAAACTTGTCTTATACATTCAATTCTTCGGAGGATCAGGATCCTCGCTGGCTGGTCTCCCCCTTACACTGTGGACTCCACTCTTATGTCTCTTTTGTGAGACACTCAACTCCCACCTGGCTGATTAATAATGCCTCTCAGCTAGGGCAAGATGGTCGACTGGGAAAAGATGACATTTCCCAGCAGACAATAGCCAGTTTTCCTGTGGCAGATCCAGAATATACTATACTATAATATACTGTATATACTGTATATTACACTATATATAACTCTTAGTCATGTAGCGTCTTTTAACCCGTTCTAAGTTAATACGCAGGAGTGATATCATGATGACGATGATGAGCTGATCAGCTGCATTGCCTAGGAGCTGGGAAGCAAAGCACTTTGAAAATAGTGCAAAGGTGTTAATGCAGCACCACAGCAACACATCATAAATAGTCTTCCACCATGCTGTTTTTATCTCGAAGATTGATGTAGTTTTTGTATGCTCTGCCTGTGCTCTGCTGCAGAGAATTATGAGCCAAACCATGTGTTATTTATGTTGCGTGGTAGGCATACTGATATAATGTGGCACCGTATTGTAAGAATTGTTCTCCTGCTCCCTTGAATTTCAACTAATGAGAGTGCACAACCCTGACAATTTATGAGCCCTTCCAACCTTTGACTTTCACGTGGGGTCAGAGGTGGAAGGCAAGCCCATACACCGCAGCATGAACATCATGTAATTTATGGGTTTCACTAATAACTCTGTCGTCACCCTCTGAGGTGCAATAAAATGGAATTGTGCTGAGAGTCAGATTACAGTACGTTTCCTCGGGAGGTCAGAGGAATGTCATGATTGGGGTTTGGGAGGGCAGCTCAGAAGACAGTTTAATGCACACCACTGGTTAATAGCCTTTTGATGATACTGATACTGTGCCTACATCATGACATTTGCCATCCACAATCTTAACCCTCTCATGATTAAAACTGCTACTGTACTGTGAATGGAATCTACTCATGTGGATATTGTCAACATTTCACCCATCCCGCACACTGTTCATCTCATGTTCACACAATGCTTATGCTAAGTTAGGATCTCACGAAAAATACCTTATAAGCAATGGGTGTGGCTTCAGGAGCTAGGAACCAGCCTGGAACTTTTTAAGGTGTTAGTAAGTAATCTATGACCTCTATCAACCTCTATCGGCAACCAGTAGGAATTGCAACAACATCAACAGAAGTTGCGTCCTCCTACACAAGTCTCTGGCACAGCCACACCCCTTTCAATCCCTCCTGCCCCCTACAGTGGTATAAACAAGTATCTCCAAAGGATGGGAAGTTTTTGTTCCATAACACCACAGGCGGGTACAAGTTTTAATCAACTATCCCATCAAACCCTTGCAGATATATATATTCACTTTGTGCTATTGGGCAGTAAAAATACCTTCTGATTAGTTGTAACACTTCCCTTCCTTATACAAGACAGACTCCTCAAGGACAAATGATAATACACCCAAACTCTGGGTTGTGTTTTTAAAGAGCCTCTGCCAACTGGTTCTTCAATCCAGAACCAGTGAAATCTTATCTGCAGCTCTGTTCTTCCTGTCAGGCCTCAGCCATCCTCCCCGGCTGCCACTTTCCCTGTCCAACACCAGGAGGATTTCACCACCAACTGCTCAATGCCAGAACATTGTTTTATCTCTTACCACAACAAGCTAAAACATCAGTGGACCAGAGCTTAAAGTCTAATACCACTGTTCTCAAATGTTTTTCCTCTGATAAACCACACCAGCATGCCAGAGCCCTGTATTCCCATACAGAGTCAAGAGAGGAGGCATCTGTGCAGAGTGCAGGTATGGGTGGTAGGGGGGTAGAAATGCAGGAGTGCAGCTGGTTGGGGTCACAGCGGCTCAGTGTGCTGAATGACTAATGAAAGGTTAGTGGCGGTGCAGCATGGCTGCCGACTCTGAACAGTGGGCTGGAGCAGGGCGCACCTTGTCTGGCTTCTAGCACCCTCCTGGGCTGTCTCTGGATAAGAATGGGCATTTAACAAGTCCTCCCAGAACACAGGGGCCACAATCCTTCACTTAACAAGCTCATTATTTCACATTGTTTTTGTCCTTTGCTCCTCCTCGGCGGCGGCGGGCAGGGAAAAGGGTGTTTGATGTGCGTCTCTGTTGGAGAGTTGTCTGAGGGTCTATGAGAGGGAGGGATGATAATAGATCCGTTAATGATGTGGCCCTTACTTTCATGGCTCCCTGCAATAATGCTGGGTCCTTTGCATGAATATTCAGAGGCTTTGAAGGCTCAAGGTTAAGGATCAGGGCACCCGAGTCAATTCTTTTAAATCAGGTGGCAGTATCAGCAAAATTACAGTGAAATGCCAGTAACTTAAAACAAAGAATACCAGAGGCCCTCATGTGATAAAACTATGCAGTGAACAGGGGATTGTACAAATTAGTTTGAACTCCGTGGGGTTTCTCAAGGAGGATGCTGAATCAAACTACAGTTTTGTTGGTTACCTGTTTTCTTTCCATTACAGCGGTAGCCATTGTTAAGTCCCCCTTCATGCATTTATGCATTAGTACTGCAGACAACCCATTATTGAACATTATACAGTAAAACCAAATTACTGTCACAAAAGTCCATAAAGAAAACTGTGCAAATGAATGTCTCTCAACTAGTTAGTTACCAGACCACACTTTGTAATTTCCAATCACTAAAAAGAGAGCAAAGGTGCATTTTGCCAAACAATTCCTCTTGATGATGGAGCAAACGTGTCTTATTATTATAGCATGCAGCAAAAAGTTGAACTTCTACAGTAGCTACATCTGTATGTGGAATTACCAAGATGAATTTGTTGCATCTTGTAGGATGAAAACTCATGCAATTTATCACTTTTCACTGCACAGCGGTACAAATCAATAGCATAGTTATACTGAGTGTATTTGACTTAGTGTGAAATTGCAATCAAACAACAAATATTAGCCTCAACCAAATAGATACTACAGAGATAAATGATGTTTACAGATTTCCACGAAATTACATTCTGTTTACATCGTTATATTACTTGTTTCAGTTATTGTCTATTGTGAAAAAATGTTCTTCTCATCAGAAGTAATTTTGACTCCCTACTTGAGAGAACATTGCCTTTTCAGGCCCAGAATGCAAACCTTATTTCTAACCGATTTTTAAGGCTAGCTTGGTCAAGCCGAGTCAAGTCAGATTCATTTCTAGAGCATTTTTAACAACATAGGTTTGTCACAAAGTACTTTACAGAACAACGGGGTGTCCTGGTTAAGGCGCAAACCATGTAACTGTGATGTCCTGGGTTTGAAGTTTGTCGCTTGTCACCCCGCTCTTTCCTGTCTCTCCCTACTGTGAGTTCTCTCATGAAGGCAAAAATGCCCCAAAAAAACATGTTTCGAAAAGTGCTTTGCAGGACATCAAAAGGACATACTGTATATACAGATACAAGAGAAACCAAGCCGTCTGACAGAATGGGCACATTAAGGGGTGATTACCCTGCTTGAAGGTGTCAAGTGAAAGGGAAGTGCTACAGTATTGACACAGTCACCAACATTTGCGACAACCTCCTAACAACCGCCTAACAAAAACAGCTCATAGGTCATTTAGACCTTTGGAGGTTTCAATTACCACCTTGATGGGGTTTTCAGGATCAATAACCAAGCGTGTATCTTGACAAGATGGCCGGGGATATAAGGCGCGTGCGCTGCTCTACCGGTTCAGAGTGGCAGACATAGAAATAGCAATGCCATTGTTGCAGTTGGATGTGTTTGCCTGGCACTGGCACCGGCGTGTCGCCATAAATATTCATTTGCTTTATATTCACCAATGTAAACTGACATCAAAGATGCACGTCCTACATGAGCTATCATTAGGGTTAGGAGATCAAATAGCGCAGCAGCACCCGAACAAGATTAGAAAATGTCACACGGCGCCTCCGTCTCCACCTCCTCCTCCTGCGTCTCCTCCAGGAGAATGAAGACAGGTAGAGAATCGACGCAGAGAGAGCCAGACACCAAACACAGAGCTCACCAGCGCATACTAATCTAAAACAACATTGCATCTCGGCTGCACGACTTTTCCTTCCCCACTGGAACGTGTTTAAGTGTGAGACAGGGCGCTGCAGATCTCATCACTTA